>CM031576.1:2627458-2738217 GCA_018467065.1 Ephestia elutella | reverse complement strand
TAAAAGACATTGTTCATCGTTGTACTTACTGCGGACAGTTCGTGCAATAAATAAAAGTATTATCATTCATCATAATTAATGTCAAAATAGATTTTCTTAATATATATTGGAGTATGAATATATCTATAATTAAAATATACAATTCTAGTAAGTAGCTTTTTGCGGGTTTCCAAGTTATTAAAATCAAAGATGTCAATTTCAAGGGGTTTGTGGATGTGGATGCCATTATCTAAAAATAATATTACATTTAAGTAGTTTTTTATCTTTTTGGATGAAAGACTGGATTAATTCAAGTAATTTTTTAGCATAATATGTTAGTTTTATGTATTAAGTACACTCATATCATTTCATATTTATATTTTTGAATGAAGAATTATGTATTTATTTTAATTTTTACTTAAGTAATTCAATATTGCATTTTCTTTACCTGGTAACACTCGATTCTTCAGCGCAGCTTTATTTTGACGTTGACATGTTGTCTTCGGTCGACATTGACACTTGAATACTTGTCAAAAACTGTCAACGTCAAAATAAAGCCGCGCTCAAGAATCTAGTGTTACCAGGTAAAGAAAATGCAATATTGAATTAAGTATTTAAGTAAAAATTAAAATAAATAATTCATTCTTAAATATAAATATGAAATGATATGCATGTAATTAATATAAAACTAACATAATATGCTAAAAAAAAAACTTAATTAATCCAATCTTTCATCAAAGAATAAAAAATATACTACTTAAATGTGATATTATTTTAGATAATGGCATCCCAGAACAGACGTGAAGGCCGACATCTTTGATTTTAATAACGGAAACGCAAACAATACTTACTTAATGGTATATTTTGAATTACAGATATTCATACTCCAAGATATATTCCGAAAATCTATTTGACATTAATTATGGTGAATGATAATACTATTATTTATTGAACGAACTGTCCGCAGTAAGCCAAGCTCCCATACATTTTGAACGAAGTCCTTTGATTGCGGCATGTGGTATTTGTGCTGAGTTTGAAGTATTTGAACCAATAGACGCGAAACCTGCAATTATCATTGCTCATAATAACACATCCATGAGATACGACTCTATGATTATGAACTTAGTGGTAGTCGACGTACAAATATGACGTGATGCTTGTAGTATGTGTAAGGCATAGTACACGAAGTTTAGGAGATACACACAGCACAGTTCTCGTAGTATGATTCAATTCAATGCGCGAATGGTTAATGAAAAGAGAGAGATATTTAATTGAATCGCAGATTTAGGTATATGGAAAATCCAACTAAACTGATATAGATTTGACGTACCCTGTCAGTATAAAAGAGAAGAAAGAGCAAAGTAACAAAGAACAATATATTTTTATTCATCAGCTGCAAATAGCGAATGTATTACGGAACATACATATTTATTGATATAAAAACACTCGGGTGTCAAGAGGTTCATTAAAAACACGTATCATTGTAAAGAGCTCATTGCTACGCATGCGCTGCCTTCTCCTCGAAGATCATCAATGCCCTCACATGTACGGAACACGACACCAATTTCCTGTGAGGCGCAGGTCGATGTCGCTTGCGCGTCATTGTGTGCCGATTTGCATAATTAAATAATATTATGCATTCATTCGTCGAGGGCACCCCTACGAACTGCCAAAACAAAACCGGATGAGAAATTGTAAGACAAATATGAAGTCATAAAAAAAGAACAAAAGCTGGAAAAAACACGGTATAATCGTTTTGACAGTTCAATCCCGGGCTTTTCCTTATTCAGCGGCGAAAAGGGAAACTCAAGCCGCCGACGCGAATTAATGCTCGAGAACTTCCAAATTAATCCCCTTGAGGTGTGGACCTGCAGTGGCCGACATCGTTGAATACTTGAGTCGCACACATTTATCCCAGTTTCGTTCGCGGAAAGATCGGGGTGTTTCGCGAAACCGATACGAGAAACGAGAGGAGCCGACGGCAGCCGACGCCGCAGGAAAGCGAAACCACCCCCAGTTTTCCCCCTCAGTGGGGGCTGTGTGAGGTCTTTGTCCCCGTGCGACCCAGTTAATGACCGCCCCCGCAGACACGGCGCATCGCCTCGTTCCGATATAAATACGCCTACTACACTTGACCTCCAAAGTTTTTTATTGGAAAAGCACGTGCCGGTATCGAGATCGTGTGTTGTAAACAGTGTGGCTCTGTTCTGTAATTGACGTGAACATGGAACCGTACAAGAAATAAATATTACAAACGAAAAGATATTTATGCATGTGAGTAAACCGACGCTGAACAAAAGTTCCCAAACATGGCTAATCGAGTTCACTCGTCTGAACCTTCAACTTTGTTATTCAATAAATCCTTTCCAAGTTGAATGGGAATGAAGGGTCGGTCCGGTCGAGTGGTCGCGATGAGGACGAGACGTGAAGCGGGGAAAGCAACAGGTCGCGAAACAACGTTTTAATTGTGGGTTGATAAGCATCGACGTCACCGGAGCGCGACACCCACGCAGTAAAGTACGATGACCGCTGCTCTCAAACGCTGCCACTACGGTCAGAACTATCAATCTGTTATGCAACGGAGTCTACTATAAACAATTACTCACTCGCAATACTTGTGGCCGGGAGATGACAGCGAATTTTAGATTATAGCCACAAAAACATACAGCATTGTAGCTACCGGTTGTATAATTTATTTCTCTCTAATGTTCGGTAAAAATGCTATAAAAAGATTTCTTCTTTTCTGAAATCCTGGCACAAAAAGCTGACAAATCAAAATCGCTTTGAAATCAGCGTTAAATTGTTCACAGTACCGGACTCCGAACTGAATAACTTTGTTAAGTTAGTAATAATCGAAGACCAAATAGATTGTTCAGCATAACAATAAGTACCAGTTTAAACACTCCTCGAAGTTGGCGCAGTCTCAAGATACCAGTTTTCGCTAACAGTTGACGAGAGACGACCAGCGGGAGATGAGCCACCGGTCGTATTGGGAGTTGAAGGATATTGATGATATTATAGGGGTCTTCTTCAAAGTGGCGTTGGTACGGAAACCAGCCTAGAGCGATAGTTGCATGCTAAAGAAGTCGTTTCGCAAACCACAAGGGTTTGAGGTAAATGTTTCAATATCCTTTGTTCCGTCGCAGCAGTCTCGGGTGTCGTTGTTAAGGGTACTTACTTGCCACGATAATATAAAGTTGGTACGAACTCCTGATCAAAGTTGTAATAGCTATAATGTATTCCTCAAACGTTTCCATATGGGCAAGTATTACAGAATTACCATTCCCCTGTTCGACACTTATATGAATACACTTTGTATTCTTTCTAATCGTTACCCGAATCAAAGTCAGCCAGCAGTTTAAATTATGTCATTGTATTGCAATCTTACACAGTTTTACAAAAACACATTCTACGAAACTTCATCGACCAGAACAAAAGAAGAAGTGGAAAGTGGAAAACGATTCCCCTATTGACCATGCCATATTGCATTTTGACAATCAGATTCGAAATCAGCACTTTTGGGCCAGTAACTCAGTGGGAAGCGGAGGAGTGACCTTCGCCTACGTGTCTTCCGGCAAGAAGACCCTGCTATCATTGTGTTGAGAGCTTTGTGTCAGCTTAGGGCTCGATTGCCGATCGTTTACCCGGCTTATAGCACCTTAACTTCCAAATCATAAACGAAAATGTCAGTCCACGCCGCTTCATAAATTTTATCGGAAAATACAATTTTCGGAAATCATTACAAATTATCATGTTGAATGTATTCTTTGATGATCTTTTGGTGCTATAATACGTTTCTCTCTTTTGTGTGAAGCCACATCACTTCTAAAAAAATATTCCTTCCTTTCAAATTCCCTAATTTTTACTCTTTATACAATGTAATCAGAGTATTGGGTTGGGTTAAAATTCTAACAGAGGTCGGAGAGACAATGATTTAGATACTTTGTTAGTATTCTTTATTATAAATGAAAACACACATACAAGTATTAGAATCTGGGAGAAAAGAAATCGATGTTACAAACCCACTCGTAACTCAAACCGATATTCATCAAGTTTTGAGTATAAGCTAAGTGTTCACTTAGTAATTTGAGAAGTTTACAAGTTTACACAACCGTTCCACTTCAACTGTGAGTCATGGGAAACTATATTACTTATTGTAAGGGCTTTGTTGATTGGTGTAACACATACAATAACTATTGGGGTGGCACTCCTAACCATAAACTACGGTTATAATTTAACTGGATACTCGAAAAATGTGGCATTGTTCTCTTATATTTCTTTAACAAACTCTTTGGCTCGTATAAACATCAAACTTTTTTCGTGTCGATTAGAATAAAAAGCGCCATGCTGAGTCAAAAATTGCTTCTTAAACAAAAAACGTTAACAAGGTGCTTGAAATGTGAAAGTTTATTAAACATGAAATCATTTAAATTTATTGCTCTCTCATGACTACGTCGCGTTATAAGGCAATAAGAATTTGTTTGTATTAAGTTAAAACACTTGCTACACCAGTTTGTTAAAAGAATATTTTCGGTAAAGGTTGCTTTAACAAATAGCAACAAATACAGGTGTGATCGGTATAATACCACTGGGTACTTTGCATTACAAGCTCGCTACTCGCAATCTCTTGCGAGTTTTCGCTGATAAAATCTAAAATATGTACCCCGAAACTTTTGCTCCCGGATTCCGGTCTGTAAGCTTCTCTTTTCTACATCGCCCCCATTTCATTCCGAGGATGCTGGAAAGGATCCCGAAAATGTCTTTAGGATCCTTTTGTCAAGACAGAACTTCGCAAATCCCTGAGGCCCGCATAAAAGTTGTAAAATTTGCAGTTGTAGAACCATCAATGTGGAGTTAATCAATGCCTTTTTTCTGTTTCCGTCCCAAAAAGGTGAAAGGATTTGAACCTTTTTATGTTCCCAGGCGTTATGTATGCAAATGAACCGGGCATATAAATCGCGGTACCGGTTCGTGAACGTTCGTAGGTACCTCAGCTTGCATTAGAGTGCAACTGCAGTTATTGCAACAGTATGCAGAGGCCTTGCATTCCGCCGACCCTACGGCGCTGGCCATGGACCAAAATAGCCGCTTTCACGCGCTTAGTTTACTAGATACAGTCGCACAGAACATCAGATAGCATCGTACCTAACTGGGGTTACAGCTGCCAAGTATGAATTTAAAGCAGCCCAAACCTTACATCCTACATGCTTGATATGGGCCCACTGTTTCATAGTTATTTCATTAGAAACATAAGGGTTGATATGGATTCTAATGGAAGGATGAAAATAAAAGTATATTCCTTCAAGTTAGGTGTAAAAAAGTTAACTGTAGATAAAGTCCTAGAAAGGCGACGCACGTGCTCAGAGAGGTATATTTTAAAAAACTTATGATTTATGAGAGTTTGATGATTAATTAAAAAAAAGCTCGGGCATTTTTTAGTACATGCTATCTTGACTGTGACTATCAAGGCACAAATTACAGAATAAAACATTTACGTACATTGTCATTATACATTTTACAGAACAACAAAAAATAATTGTGATAATACATAGCCTCTAAACAGTAAATTAAAATATCCATCTCTTTTATACATCAAAAACGAGACTATCATGAAAATATTTCAGCACAATTAACAATTGGAATTTGTCCGAATTATCCGCGAGTGACGTAACTGGACATATCGCTAACGCTGTTATCGCTAACCTTCACTAGTTGGAGAGGCACCTTTAGAAGAAGAAGACGTAACTCGATCTATTGTTCAATCTATCGGGCTAATTTGATACCAACCCGCTCATTTGTCCAATATTTTCGTCATTAACTAAAGCAATACGTGCCTGACCACATTCCGCATACATTCACTGTTGAGTTAAATTAACTAGCAATAAATTCATTAAATTCACTAATATAAGGGTTATCACATCATTTCACATGCATGGAGGGGCACAGGTTGCATTAATGGTTATGGTTATGTATAAAATTGCATTGACTTATATCAGATTTTTGATTAAAAGAGGAGCAGTTGGACATCAACACATAGTTTTGCATTACATAAACATATTTCACAAGATAAGAAGACAGATATTGATACACAACAACATGTAAAAGAATATAAAACTGATTAAAGAAAAAAATGCAAATAATCCGAAGTACCTATACTTAATTAAACGCTTAGTGTAGCTTTTCTTAATTAAACACTTGGAATGAGTGTAGTAAACTTATACTTTAACTACCCCCTGTAAGTACAAGTAAGTACCTGATATGGCTGACTGTGTGGTTAGACTTTGCGAAGATGGCGAGAGCGGCTGGCGGTCATAAGCTGGTTTTATTACGTCTTAAGGCATAACAGCTCTTGCTTGCATAGTATAAACTAGTCTGTCTTTCTGAAAAACTTAGGTATGTAATGTATATGAATACGGAAACGCTCTTTCAATTTTAAAGAGAGAAGCTGAGTTTGATGTATTTGATTCTGTGGGAAGAAGCAATCTTTAAAAAATGTTTTCTTATTATTGCACCGTTTTGATTCGCACTGATTTCAATAGAACCTAGGTGTTCAGCTTAATTATTCCGCATCAAAATGATCGGTCATTCACTATTTTTAATTAAAATTTTTTTACTTTTTAAATTTGTATGGATGCTTTGAGAAGATATGTAAAAGTAGATTCAAAGACAAAGGAAAGTAAACCTAGTAGTACCTTATAAAAACATAAAACTTTTTTCCAAAAAAGTGAACCGACTTCCATAATAAAACTTAAAATCATGAAATAACAATAAAGAAAAATGTATTAGCATGCTTACCTACTGAATGAGGTGAAGTCGGTGCCAAGTGCAGGACTATGTAATTGTTTAGCTAGGCATTTTGTATATGTACCTACATGATTCTAATGTTAATTTATATTATTTTATATTAAATTTGGCACCGACTTCACCTCATTCAGTAGGTAGCATGCTAATACATTTTTCTTTATTGTTATTTCATGATTTTAAGTTTTATTATGGAAGTCGGTTCACTTTTTTGGAAAAAAGTTTTATTTTATCATTTTTAGTGCTTCCACACCTTTTCATTTTCTTTAATAAAAACTTCTTTAAACTTTTCTTTCACTGGTGGCCGAAAAGAAAGAATTAAGAATTCGAAACTTTTTATGTCATTTGATTTGAAATGTCAGAATATGTCAAATTGTCTATTATTTTTGGTACATAAATAGACTGTGAGCACGCGACGACCAAACCTTCCTTTATTTTAAAAAATGCTGAATATTTCTCTGCGTGGTATATACGAGTAAAAAATATTAGCGACTAGGTATGAAGTTTGGATCTTAGTTGCTTATGCAGGTAATATGGATAGCAAGGATGATTTTTATAGGTATAAAAAGCAATCTTTGGGGCCTTCCAAAGTAATACATATTAAATTCAGCTTTTATAATAAATCAAAAAATTCAACTTTTATAAATAACAAATTCAGCTTTTATAATAAAACAAATAATTTAGTAAAGTTACAATGTCTAGCATGGCACCAGTTGCCTGGTAATGGATGGCGTGATTTCTTATATTATTAGGAATAAAAGCTTTAAAAATCTTTTATTTTAAGGAAATTGAGTTTAAATGTTATTGCTACAACTAATCTGCCTAAGTAATCATCATCCAACTTTTATAGTCACTAAATGTTTGGAACATACACAGAAAATCTTTAGTTTTAATAAAATAAGGAAGGGCATGCTATCGCGGGCTTTTGCTCTATAATGCAATGTTGGTATTTTTATATTTTGTTAGGTATCTTTAAAATTACCGAACAGATTCTGACGTGGTTAAAATGGGACCAACTTGGGTATATATCATTACGAATAAAAAAACAATTTCGGAAATCAGTCCACTGTAGGCGGAGAAATCGGCGAACATACATAAAAAAAAAACATACATACATCGAAACATATAACCTCCTCCTTTTTTGGGAAGTCTGTCAGATAAAATTCGTAAATTATAGTGACAATAAAAACACTGTTATGTTGTTAAGTGAAAAACGGTTCTTCCACAAGTGGAGCCTAGCCAGATTGATCAGGCACCGCGCCATAAGCTGGTTTGTTATAGTGGCATTATAAAAACTTTCTGTATTGTTAGCAACTTTTTGCCTGGATTATATATTTACATTTTACTACCTTCGTGAGTAACGTTAACCTGAGAAAACAATAGAAAACAATGAAACATGTTTACGAACATCAATAACAAGTAAATGTACAAGAAATAACTAAAAACATAATAATAGATTTTCAAAATCGGTACACAATAGGGTAGGGTCGTGGTCGTAAAGTAGAAATGTTTATTTCTACAGCTCCGCTAAGGTTACAATAGTGGAGTTAAAACAAAGCTGTTTAGAAAAACTTGTTTTCGAACAAAAGGACGTTTCGAGGAAAGGCTAAGGGCAGTAAATAGGGGTATATTACAAGAATATGAATGCAAGATAAGCATGCTGGAAGAGGCGGCGGTTGCTGAAGACCATTTGGGACAAACAAGAGTAAATTATAGCCGTTTGGAGATAAAAAAATCTATGTATTTACATAAACAAATCAAAAACCAACAAGCAACCCTATAAGTTACTGCCTCTCCATCAAGTCATGATTAAAAACTAGGAAATCTGTAGCTTTATTATATTAGTACAGCTTGTCAAAGAAATGACGCGCCTCACACACTGCAATTTACGTATATTGCAAATTCCGATTTTTTTTGTAACATTTGTTTAGCTTTATGCGAAAATGCAGTAATTTTTACTTGATTATTTTCAGGTATAACAGAGACCGCTTGCGAAGCCGGGAGCGGGTTGCTAGTAATAAATAAGACGAGCTGTTTTTAGACATTCTAAAGAACAATACAAAATATCAAAACCGTTGTTTTTATGTAGGTTACTGGTTTAAATGCAGCGTGTCGAAGTGTAGTAAAAAGCTCGGTTTATGCACAAGGTTCCTTCGAAGATCGTCTCTGTGCTATTATTAATATTTTATATTATTTATCGCCATTTTGAAATGTCAGCTTGGTAACGGGATGTGCCGTAGTTTAACAAAATATAAGGAGCAATTGTCTTGTATCAACATTATACGAGTATAACATTGGATCATAACAACATTCAGTAAGATGCAACGTTTTTCATCGACAGCGACGTATGGCCATTATGGCTATGGGGCCAATATGGTAATGGATGGCCTGTCTCACTCCACGCGGCAGGTATAGAAAACGCAAGTACGTATATGGGGACGGGGCGGCGGGCGGCGGGCAGCGGGGCCACCGCCAGCGTGGCTAATCAGTCAGGCCTCACGAGCGAGCAGTGACTGCCACGCACGCGTGCACTTTTTTTTACTTCACCGATCCGATAGTTTTATAAATGGAGGAACATAAAAAAAAGAAACAAAAAAAATACTGTGCAGTGTTTAACTGTTTAAATTCAGATCGCGATCCAAATTTAACTTTTTTTAAGCTTCCTAAGGACCCTGAAAGGTAAGATCCTACTTTATTGTGGTCAAATTATTATTATTAAATTATTATTCATGATAGGTATAAAGTACACTAATTAAAGTAGGTTTAATACCTAGGTTACTACTAAGTACTACAAAATTAAGTAGTGAGAGATTCAGGAGACGTAGGTATTTTATTCTTTAACGAATTTATTAGAATTAAAGGAATTTCTGATGTTTGAGATTGATGATCTTTTTTCTGTTCAAGTACCTACTAAGTGCATTCTTATCCTATAGCTAGGCCTACTTAAAGGGGTTTGGGTAAAGTTGGCGTCATTTTCAATTTTCGCATTGCCACTCACCAAACTTGGTTATTTTGAAAAGCGAACATATCAAAGGGGATCAAACTTTATTATGGAGTACATATAGCTAAACTATATCGGAGCTGAGATATTAGGCATTTTTAGTTTTTCATATTTTTTGACTAACAACTCAATTCGATTTTAACAATAATGCTAATAAAAAAGTAAAAAACGGCTTTGTTTATGCTGGTTTTAAACATGCGGCACGATTAGAATGGGAAACAAGTCTAGTTTCGAAACGATATTCAGATGTATTTACACCTGCCGGGTAGTCCTGTAACGGCACACTGTTTTGTTTGTTATGAATCTACAATTCTTCAATTCGTTACACTTTTTACGTTATAGCCATGATTCATACGCAGAGAATCTCTGTGCCCAAAATGAGACGTATAGAGACCTTCAAGGGCGGATCCAGCTTTCGCGTCAGGGAAGGTTCACATGGTCGAGTGCGTGTTGTTAGCCCGGCACTGTCCCCAAGGTTTATTTTTAGTATAGAAAGAAATATGTATACATGCAACTGGAATTTATGGGGGCATGCTCCTCCCCTAAATCCGGAATGCAATAAATCACTAAATTGAATTAAATTGAGACCAAGATTGGAGATTCCGCTCCAACCCGCTCTTTCGTGGACCAAATAAATTCACTCCGAATTATACTCGGAGAAGCAACCAGAAGGGAAAGCGTGGAAATCAATTTACGTTTGTCGACTTCGAGAAAGCTTTCAATACATTGCATTGGCCTAATATTTGGCACCAGCTTGACAGAAATCGTTGAGTCACGCCCAAGATTTAGAGACCTACTAAAAGCCCTATATTTAAATAACTTCTACAAATCGCTCACAAAGGACTGATCTCTCCAGATATTGCAGTTCACGCCAGAGTCAGACTGGGTGCATAATTGCTCATAGTGAACGACTGCAAGCGACGAAGTACTAGAGTGGGGTTGTCCGATCAACTGGATGACCTAGACTACGTTGATGACCTGTGTCTGCTCCAGTCACAAACACGTCGACATGTAAGCTAAACTGGACAAGCTACAGCGAGTGGCCGTAAAAGCTGGGCTTAAAATAAACGCGAAGAAGATGCAAAATGTTCTTCTATCTCGGAAGTGTAGTCTCGAATTCTGGCGGAGCGGAAAACGATGTTGCTGCTAGGATATATAAAGTTCGGGCCGCCTTTGCACTACTCCGGCCCGTGTGGCGTTCCAAAAAGTAAAGACCCTCAGAGTGAAACTCAAGAATGTTTCGGTCAAACGTCAAGTCAGTCAATCAATCAACAATCCTGTTTAATCGATGTACAAACTTGAAAAGTCACTAAAAAGATCACGCCGCCGATCCAGCGTCTTTGTGAACCGCTGCCTGCATCAAATACAATGAACAGCTGTTGGGAACAACGCCGGGAAATGCCAACAGACCTCCCAAATTAAGGAGCCTCAAGTGGTCATGGATTGGTCAAGCACACTAAGAAGGGATCCCTCACATATCCCGAAGCAAGCTCTGGAGTGGAACTCCCAGCGCAAGCGCAAAGTTAGCCGTTCCAAGCAGACCTGGCGACGCTTAATTGCAGCGGAGCTCAAGACAATCGGGTTGACCTGGCCCGAAGAGGAGAGGGTAGCCTAAGACCGAGGAAACTGGCAAAATACTGTCGAAACACCTCCTCTTGTGGCCACAGTCAATTGCATTGTCGTTGGCCCCGTTAAGGTCACCTCCATAGTGCAGGAAGTGGGGCAGAGTTGGGACATGCCAGAAGGTGAATCCATTGACAGAGATCGCACCACAGTTTCACGGGTTATGATTTTTGCGGTTTCATGTCAGGTCCTAACACCAGCCCGGAGTCTGTTTAAGAACTTCCAAACTGCCCAGGGGAGATCGCCACCAGGTGAGGAAGCTTTTTCAGCAGGGAGGATATTGGGGTGGGAAAAAGTATATTTTTTGTTTCCATAGCTCCAGACTAGTGTTCTTTTTTGCCTCCTGGTCTCAGACGTCAAACTGTCTAAGGAAGCTATTTTGGCTCTTTAGACGACATGGAGGGGGTCTCTGCCCATACAGGATATGCCAGCTGGTCCTCGAACTGTTTTCACTGCGCAAGTCAGGAAATGGGATTAATGGAATTTAAGTTAACCTCCATGGTTTTTTTCCAAGCATTTTTACTCCTACTTAGCTTCGTGTTCAGCTCAGTATGTTGAGGAGTTCGTTTACTGTTTTGGTATGGTGGGGACTGTGATTTCCGACGGTGTGGTGGCGGGTTGGCAAACTTAATGTACCAGCAGGTTGGGGTTTCTGTGGATATTTGTAGCTTCAGTGAGCAGTGTTTGTTCTCAATCAGATGTGATTTAGTTGAGGTGTCTACAGCCCAGTTTTTGCAAGATATTCTTCCTCATTAGGAGCTTTTTACACAGTTTGTTTATGTGTTTCGGGCGTAAGTGTGGCTGCGGCCAAAGGTATTTTGGTGCTGGGTTATAATGCAGTTGAATCATTGTTGAAGTTGTTGAATGGCTGAAGTTTATATCCAGCAAACTCGAATGTGGGTTTGTATTTCGTCATTTGGTTGGAAAGGTGGAAAGGCTTCTGTTTTGGTGGTGTTTAACACTAGTGTCCACTTATTACAGTTTAATGCAGAAGACCAAATATGCAGGCCATCTCAGCGTTATGACCGAGAAATTAACGTGCAAGCCACTGCAGATCAACCTGTAGAAGTTCTTGCTGATCCACCTGTAGAAGTTTCCGCTTATTATGATAATTACGAATACCTTCGTGACCAACCAGATGAGCAGTACGACGTGCTCACGCGAAGAACTTGTGAACTTAGCCGCTAGCCACAGCGCGAATGGTCACGCGGGCTCGACGACTAATGCGCGGGGAGATATCTTACTTGATGTATTGCTAGATCATTGTATATCAATAGCCAAGATGTAGAAAAATGTATCCAATAGGTTTATATTGATATAGTTAAACACAAGGGCTAATGCGAGGGGGGGGGGATGGTTGGGGGAGCATCGAACTCCAGGTCATAGCCCTCTTTGGAACATAAGGCTGCAAATGTTCTCGGGTTTATTTTGAGTATCGACCACGCATTCGACCATTTGACCCCCCCCCCCCCTGACGCGAATGCTGGATCCGCCCTAGATTAAAGTAAGGTTTTCTTATGTCTTCTCCTATTTATGCATTTTTCTACAGCTGTTAGGTAAGATTAGCACCATAGTGTAACGTTTTATGTGTATTATTCTTGTGAACTTCAGGCAAAAAATAAATATTTTAAAAAAATCATACCTCAGCTCCGATATTACTTAGAACAATGATTACCACTACGATATGTTTCTTAATGAGGGTGCTATCAAATAGTAATAAAATTATCCCTGGCCGCGAAAAATAAAAATGACGCCACTGGTCCATACAAAATTACCCAAACCCCTTTAAAGACTTTGTTTTAGCTAGATAGATCCATACAACACATGTGAAATAACTAGGTGTTTCGGCTGAAGACCATATGACGGAATAACGCATTTCATACGGGGACGCATTTCAACGAAGTGCCTGCCTATGCCTTGATATTTTGCACGTTCATTCATTAGATTTGTTTGTGTTTCGTTTGTCGTAGTTAGACCAAGAGCCAACCGCAAAAAAAGTCAATATAACATTGAATTTTTACTATTTCCTACCTACCTGTCTACGCGAATGTAGCCATGGCTCTGTTCAAACTTATATGTTTGTTTGTTTACGGTTCGTTCGTGTTTGTACCCTACATACCTATTTGAATAGTCCGTACATTTATTACCCTAGGGCAGAGGTTCCCAAAGTGGGCGATAACGCCCCTTGTGGGCGCTGCAGGTCTCAAGGGGGCGGTAAGAGACCCAGAAAGAAAATGTTTTTTTTTTTTTTTTTTGCTAGGAGCTTTATTTAGCTAGCTGAGCTCTCGACTCTCATGGCGAATGTACACACTCGACGAGGGAGCGCGAGCCATGGCGAGGATGAGAATGAACAGGATACATTCGCCTATCCTCGCCTCGCCTCGCGCACCCTCGTCCTCGTGTCGGCTTTTTGTTGCGAGTCAAAGGGCCTCGCCTTCCCTCGTGAGGGGAGACGAGTGCATCCCTGTACACTCGTGCTTCGTTCATTCTACCTCAAGAAGTCGTGGTGTTAAGTCGTGCGTAGTTGCAACCAATTAAATATGTGGAACTAGGAGAAAGAATTAAATTTTGTAGAAATTTATCAAAGCGAGCCTATTTTATGGGAGCCCACGCACAAATAACACAAAGACAAACGTAAAGTTTACGATGCGTGGGCTCGTATATCTGAGGAAACTGGGTTTCCGATAGAAGAATAAAAAAAATCATTGATGCATAGTAATCATCCACCACCTCCGTTTACGCCATTTCTTTCTAATCTTTTTTCGTTTCATAAATGTGCACATAATTATAATAGCTAATAGCGCTGCAGCTGCCGTAACTTGGAGCGCGTCCACTTCCTCGCCGCCGCTCGTCGTAACTGAATTAATCAAGAATGTACAGGGTCGCATTCGTGTAGCGCTCCTCGTGCGAGAGGTTCGTGCGAGGGATAGCGAGGACCCTCGCGCAAGAGTGAACAGCCGCCATCAACAACAACTTGTGAACATCAACTAATATGAATCAAAAGATTGCTCAAACTCGGTTCTATATTTTTCTCCGCGTAGTTCATATATCTGTCCTATTTTATTGAATATAGAAAAATTTAAAATCATGTCAATCGGTCGCTCCGTTTCGTAATGAAAGTAGACACAAACAAACAAATAAAAAGGCAACAGACACACTTTCGCATTATAATAGTTATTAGTACTCGTAGATATCTATCATGTTTTAACAAGTTTTTGTTAAATAACCCGAATTGTGCATTCCTGTATCAGTTTGCTGGTTCATTGAATACTTGTTCGGACTTGTTGAGTACGATTGAGCGTCGAATGAGATAAGGTCACAATAATTAATTAATTTAATTTGAAGTTATAGTGGTTTTTAAAAAGGTGAAAAAATGGGGGCGCTAAAAAATATTTATTCTCAAAGTGGGCAGTAGACAAAATTAGTTTGGGAACCGCTGCCCTAGGGTGTTATAAGTTTGACGTGTCAGTGTGTCTGTCTGTGCATCGTAGCGCCTAAACGAATGGGCTGATTTTGATTTTAATTATGTGGACTACTTTTCGATCAACTCCTTACTTAAAACAATAAATTCGGGGACTTAATATAACTCAAGTTTTAAAACTGTCTATTATACAATGAGCTGAGGAAAGATATTCAAAAGTTTTCTACCACAAGTTTTTTTTATGTTCCAGATACCGGAAATGGTTGACATTAATCGATAGACAAGACTTATTAGAAAAAGAATATATGAACACTAAAAGTTATTTAGTTTGTTCTGCACATTTCGAAGATTCTTCAATTAAAATAATTAAACATCTCAAAAAAAATGCTCTTCCATCAATCCTTTTACACAACCAACCTCAAGAAGGCTCATCTTGTTCAGAAACACAGTCCACATGTGCACAAATTAAAGGGAAAGACAAAGTGATTATATTGCCGAATAATAAAGAATATGCTACCGTTGGAACCCAAACAGAGTCATTACAATCAACGGAAGAGCGAACACAGACATCAAAGTCGCTTACAGCCAAAACGCAAAGAAAACGAAAACTTTTGAATGAAATAAAAGAATATAAAAACGCCGAAAGTTGGATCAAGAAATCACGATAAATTGAGGATTTGGAAGTAAAAAATCAGTCCATATCTATTAGATGCAAATGCAATAAAAGCTTGTAAAATATGACAATCCTTTTTTCATTCAACATGAATGCAAAAACAGTTAATTCATTTACAGTTTTTATATTCAATGTTATTCGCAAAGTCATCGGTACGTCTCGCTCTGCTTGTAAACATACCCGACATTACTACAAAAATGCATGAAGGTTAATCCAAATGCACCATAAACTTAGTTGTTTACCACGTTCTGTCGTTCACCTATCCCTTCTGAGAAGCGGTCCAAGTTATAAGATCTTGAAGACAGTTTTACAACTATATCGCTTACAGACAAGCAAGGAAATAAAAAATAGGCAACTTGTTTATACTTTAGCCAGAAAGCTTCGTGGATTTTTTGTAGAGTTAACTGTAGATTACTAACTTTCGTATTAACTAAACTAATGTAAACAGTATTGGTAGACGGTATAAAAATACCGTACCTAGGTACTCTTACTCGTGTTCACCAGGCTTAAGAGACAGATAAGACTATCTGGACTATCTTAATGACCTCAACAACATAGACTTACAAATGTTTAGAGAAATTGGGAAAGAACTAAAAAACGTCGAAAACTTTATTACATCGTTAATGTTCTTACAGATTATACAGATTGGAAAGAGATAAATATTAGAAAAACTAGATACAACTATGAGTGACCGTCTTATTTCAACAAATCATCAGAAATTACACCCAAGATTTATTGGTTCATATTGATGCAATAAGGTCAAGAATACAAATACAATGCAAATGTCCATTACTTGGTCCATGCTAAATGCATAAGAAAATGAGTCGATTTGCATCAACCTATAGCTACAACAACGACCCTGGTTTACTCGCGGCTGAAGGTGAGTCGTGTATTGGATGCTCTCCTGATGAAAGAAATGAGGAGATGTGATGATTCATCTGCATATCAGCAGAGATGTATAAAAGAATTTGTTTGTCTCCAACCAGTTAGATAACTGGTTGGCTAAGAATTATTTCCGCGATGGCAGCGAATAATTTATAGTTTACTCAAAAGGATTTGGCTAAGAATGAGGACAGGATACGTTAGTTACAAAAAGAACCAAACATCCCTCCCATTTTTTCGTGATGGACAGGGAGGGTTTAGAAATTATCCAGTGCAGAGAACACATCACTTCTTCTTTGCGTGTCGATAGATTCTCCCAACGATTTCTAAACGCCCCTGCCCATCACGAAAAAATGGGAGGGATGTTTGGTTCTTTTTGTAACTAACGTATCCTGTTCTTACTCCAAAGTTAATCCTTTTGAGTAGACTATAATTATTCGCTGCCATCGCGGAAATAATTCTTATTCTTTTTGCTGGAATCTAGGTATAATACATCAGAAGACCTTAGCAGCAAAAACCGGAACACCTTACTAGGCTTAGGCAATAAATCGCCGTTTATAATTCCTCGAATGTCTGCAGGTGTCAATTAAGAGTTAACCAACTAGCCGATCAAAGATAGCGTACTATTACGAGAGTAATTCACTAGACAAGTTATTTGAGGTCCAAAGCACCGCCGCTAATATTTAGACCCTTTGAATCAAACTGGCGACCTGCCCCTACTTCGCACGACTATGTTTTGAATAAATCCATGGTTATTCCGGAAGTAATTATCTAAATGTCAGTGAAGTGTGAAGACTACATTAAAATCAGTATTTAATAAAAAGATCTAAGCGTCATACAAAAGAAGTGACTACATTTGAATGATTATAATAATAATGACAAACGAGAAGCAAGCCTGCCACATGTCAACTCTCCCACATTAGTTACATTTTGAAGTGCGTGACTGGTCAAATGCCACGTACAGCTTGTGGCCGATGAATTGTACAGCAGCCGAGTTACAATAAAACTGAGAAAGAACTATTCTGAATCTGGCTCGAAAGACATGCCATTACCAATGTCACTAAAATAATATTCATGCGATCCAACTTTTAATGTAATGTCAACGTATCGCTTGTGGTATCGTTAAGTTCTTCTAAGTTTAATAAATTATCTTTTAAAATTTGGGAAATCTGTTTATCAACGCTGTCTTCACGTTTGTGAAGTCTGTAATATTTGTAATGACAAATCAATACATTAAGTTCATAATTTCTTTGGATATTAACAGATGACTTAGTGAAGTTAACGTCATTGTTTGTGAAACATGAACACTATAATAATGAAGCTGAGGCTGTAGGTGTATCTTTACATCACTCTCGATAAGATCAGTGCAGAAATTTTGAACAAAAATTAAAATTGTGTGTTATTAAATATGGGACGGGATGAAAGACGACACGACAAATCGGGGTCAACATTTTATGGCGCTTGCTTGGTCCGCTTACTTGGAGTTAATAAGCTGAGACGCAGAAGAAAAAAAAAAGATTCTTGAAATGAAAAAGGACCACGCAATATTTCAACGTTATGAACGCAGTCGTTTCTAATAGTGATAATGAAAAAATCTAAGCGACACAACCATTAAAGTGTTTATTACAATCCCATTCCAATGAACAGAAATTTTAAATAAAAAAAGTAGTAGTCGTGTATAGACTAGGGATGTAACGGAGCTTCGGTTTCGATTCCGATACGTCGGAACTTCCGATTGCTTTTGCATCCTCGGTTCCGACTTCGGTTCCGATAAATTTTAAACCGAAGTCAGAAGTCATATCGGAGGTCGGCGGCCGGCGCGGCGGGCGAGGGTGGGTAGACGGGCCGGGCAGCGCGAAGCCGCGGCGGAGTCGCGATCTGTGCGTACAAAAACAATAGTAGATTGTTGCATCGAGCAGAAAGTGACTTTTAATTGCATCGAGTGTAAGTTTGAAGCCCGAGCGTGGCGAGGGCTTTAAAAACACGAGTGCAATTAAAAGTCACTTTTGCGAGATTCATAATCTGCTTTTTTTTCAACTACCGGTCCTAAGGTCCTTAATTCGCGTCAATTTTCTTTCTTTTTCGGCAATGGTCGCACATTTTTAATTTATATAATCAGCCTTTGTTTGCGGGAATAAAAATAAGTCTGATTGGCTGATACAAATCTAGTTGGTCATGCTTACAGCCTGTGATTAGCCTATTCTTATAGGAATAGCGCTGTCAGTCGCTTGGGATATGCGGCCTTAGGACAAAAACAATGCAGTAATGGATTTTCATACTACTTTTCTGCACTGTTTTCAAGTAAAAACAGTGCAACAATGGATTTTCATACATACTTTACTGCGCTGTTTTGCTATGGAGCAATAAATTGCTGTTTTGTGCATACTATTTAGGTTATTAATGGCAAAATTACAGCGTAGTTGGAAGAAAACACGTTTATACTCGTCGTGCGGGCAACGCCGTGCTTTCCCGCTCGTCGCGATTGCTCTTTCACTCACTTGAATTCACTTGTTGTTTTGTTTTCCATACTGCGTGTTGTGTTCGCACTTAATTTGTGTAGCTATTTGATTAGTTCTAGGGTTTAGGCGCAGAACGTAATTAGTGTTTAATTTTAAATGTGATAAATTGTTTTGAATTGAATAATAAAGCCAAAATCAAGTATTATTTGGAACTATTTTAATGATTTTTTTTTATTCGATTCCGGTTCCGATTCCGGTTTCGACTCCGATAAACCAAATTCAAAAATTCCGATTCCGGTTCTGGTTCCGATATAACCACATCCGTTACATCCCTAGTATAGACAGCTGTTTTAACATAGCATAGAAAAGAACCTTATAATAACAGTGCAAATTGACCACGAGATATTGCCGTAATATTATGCCATGCATATATGCATGGCATAATATTACAAAAAATTTGTTCTTATATGGTATACCATATAAGAACAAATTTTTGACATTCGTTATGACATATTCTAATAAGATATTATAGTGCTTTTGAAACACTATTTTCTAGGAAAGCTCAAGATGTTTTAGAGCTTACAGGTGAAAAATGGTATAAGGAATAACAAAAAATACTAAAAATTCTGACTAAAAATAAAACTATAATAAGAAATAGTAGTAGCATATTTTTTTACGGCGCGCGCTGCATTTTGTTACACGGTTCTTGACCAACATAGATAAACAAGGTAGGTAATGCAACAGTAGGCGTTCGAGAACCGGCTGTAAACAAAGTAAAGGTCAACGCCACAGCCGATGCACTGAGCGATGCATGCGAGGGCTAAACTCGAAAATACCACACATTTCTCCTGAAATTTTAGAACAAATAGTAAACAGAAATGTTCTCTTCAAGCCCTAATATTCTGTTAGGTCGGTATTCGTTGGTATAATAAAATGGAAAAGCTCTGTGCTGCTCAGCTGGAATTTACAACCATTGGAGCATTGGTGATTCATAAAAGCTTAACTATTATTCTTATACAAGAGATAGTTATTATATTACTTGATAGAGATAGCTAATGATTACCTGTCTAAAATATATCAGATCTAAAATACATCCCAATGAAATAGGTCTACAAAAAGCCCGTGATAAAAATGCTTATGATTTAACTTGATTCCTCAGTCATAAGCATTACTTTGCCGAGAATCGTGACGTGGCATATTCTAGAATCACTTGATACAATGATATCGACACATGCAATCAATTTAGATCGTACCGATGCTGAGATTTTATTATGCCTTTTTGCAGACCGGACCCCACGCTGGGCTATTAAAAAGTTCGTATGCGAAAGATCAAAATCGATAACGTTAATGTTAAATATGCATGTTTAATTATCATTTATAAGTAAAAAAAAAAAGGTTGTATAGGTTTTTGACGTGGCATAATTCTAGAATCCGTATTTTCCGTACACATGATGAATGACATGAATTGCTTTCAGCGATAAGGCCGCCTCTTGCGCATCTTCCTTTCTTTTTTTTTAGTTATAAGTTACTTTGTGTATCTGGAAATGTGATCTTGTGTGCTAATAAAATGTTCTTGTCTTGTCTTGACATCTGGTGTATTGGAAATGAACAATACATTCGTGCGCCGCCGTCTGAAGAACACAGGACGGGTTAGATTGGTAGCGTGGACAACTTTGTCACTTACATTAAGTTATTTGTCGTCGATTTTGAGCTAGTTATGCTTTTTCGTGAATCCGTGTCCAGCGCATCCATAAGCTTTGTTGTTATTGTGGCCATTATATCTTCTTATTGATTGTAAACGTCGCACACCAATATTTTGTTAATCAAAAATTTTCTTCAGACGTAATTTCACAAAACGTTGTACAAACAGAGGCGCCAAGTCTTGTGAATGAAGTGTCGATGGTCGATTCACCTGGAAAGGTGAGTAATCTCCGTATTGAATCGACTATGAGTAGTATTTCCGTCCGGTGGGAACCTTCAGCGTGGGCGAGCCAGTTCTCTGACCCCTTTAGGAATATATCCGCGATGCCTTTTATTCTAAACGTGGTTCTTAGCAGATTTTTAACGGAGATGTAGTTTGTGAATAAATATTATCGATATTATATGATGCAGTAAATCTCATAGACAGATGAATGTTACTGGATGCCTTAACTATAATAGGAGCTACGGTTGGTCCTTTTATTATTACAAGGTTTATTTTAGTGGTTGAAATTGCATGGATTATAAAACTGATGATGCTATCATCGGGGCGCATTGAAATTTTATACCCACTTTACAATAGATGCGCGTTATAGCATTTTCTTTAGCTGTATTGATGCAAGCTATTTCTGCATTTGTTGGAATTGGATCAAAGGGACTGGCTATCTAAACTAAATGTATTGAATATGGAAGCGATAAAATTTAATGGAGCTAGATTTTAAGAGGGAATATCATTTTATTAATAAAACTGTAACTGGTCTATGTTTATACATGGGGAGATTTTTAACAAAAATGTATGAGGGGTCTTTATAGAACGCAATAGATCCAAGTACATTTTTTTGAATTTTTGTCCGTTTGTGTGTAGCTATTTCAACAAAACAACTCAATGTCACATCCTTTAGTTCTCACCATTAGTATTGATTATGATTTGCTTTGGTGGAAAGCTGGCTTCAACCGTCTGCTGATACTGGGTAACATGTGAGAACAGATCAATATTTAAATACGCCTACATAACAATACTATAGCTGTTTACATAAGTCGAGACACGTTTTCGAACGCAGCATATATTTAAACCTTATTTACATACATCTGCATGAATTATTGAAATTTATAACGATATGTCTGTCTTTTTTCAGTCTAGCAGCAATGGCGTCCGTGGGAAAGGAGATATTGTAGAAATAAAGATTCCTAATCTAGCAATAGTAATTAACACGTATATCACCACAGTATTGTTGTTAACGACTTAATTAGTTTACAACAATACTGTGAAAGTAAATAATATAGCTAGGATTTTCGTAAATACACCCGTATTCCACAGTGCCAGTTTAGAAGTGTGGGAATACTGATCAGTCGCACAGCTGAGCTATTACTCCAGTGTTCTTGAAACGTTTTTAACACTCACTTACGGTTCAATTACAAGAAGTTGAACAGTATCGAAATGGTCGTCGCACAAAAATTAGAATATTCCGATTTCGATGGGTACTTGTCATTGCCACGTCGTTGGCGGCGTCGTGTTTCCATTGACAGTAGGATTTAAAGCCCTCAAATCGTCAAAAACGTCATAAATGACTCTAACTGCTTGACCTTACCGCAGTTATTCTGTTACTAAAACCATGTACATAGTTGTTTCCACTTCAACACGAAAGTTATCGGCAAAGGTCAAGTGCCGTCCTAAATTATAAGAAAGGGCCGGTGCACCCTCGATAATGTAGATAAAGAGCTATTTGTGGACCTTATGACTTAAGTAGGGCTCCCAGATTTTAATTCCTTTACGAAGCTAATTCAAAGTGTTCTACTTATTTTGAGTAGAATAAGAAAATCATAGAAATCATCATAATTTTATAATATTGAATAGTACCTTTTGTATTCTGGGTTCAGATCCGAAATTACTAGGTACTTAAAGAATATTATGTACTTATAGATGAGCACCTAAAATCAGATATTATAAACGATTGTAGCAAAATGCTGAACATCACAGAAAAGAATCACACGTTATACAGGTGTGACTACGGAAGAAACGTTGTTGGTTGATTGCTCGCTTAAATATGGTTGCTTCAGCTTAGATCTATACGTTGAGAGACGCCCTTGTCTTGATCATAAATATGCGATACTTCCAAATAACCATATCTCTAATCTGAACTAAATCAGAGTAAAAAACAGCTTTGTTTTCTCCCAAACTATTAAAAGCAAAAAAAGCATGGCATTCGAATTCGAACGTTACAATGCTATGAGCTATGAAATAATTTGAGGCCAATCAAAACATTTTCCAAATAGATGTTATGGTAAACACGTACCGTTCTACCACCATTATCTAAATCAATTTTTATGGTGCGACAATTCGGTAGCAGAGGGGGGTTGGAGGAGGAATGCGGCGGTACGGGCAGGGGGGGACGGGCCACAAAAACGCCAGGACGGTACCTGCGCAGCCGTTGACCCCGGCTCCGATTAGCCCCGCTGCGTAGTGCATTGGTGCAGCGCCTAATCCAATCTTTTTACGGAAATAATAGGTGCTGATGCTGAATGATGTATAGCTAAATCTTCAGTTTTAAATATTAGTGTAGTAGATACATCAACTGCATGAAAAGTAAGTGATGTTGATAGTACTTTTAGTGCTATTACGAAAATATTTCGACTGTTGCTCTTGGTGGTAGAATCACAGTTACAGATTATCAGAATAAATTTATGTGATTCTTGAGATGAGACTACAAAAATGTTATTCTTATTGTGATGCTAACAGAAATCAGGAGACATTTGTTAAGGTTTTTTATTTATACAACCTATTTTTTTAATTCTGTTTGATATATTGTGATCATTAGACGATTTTATACGCGTTTTACATTCTTGATCTCAAATATTCGAATTGAGACCTTTACTACTGTATTTTATGATCTGTGTCAAGTTCCACGTACTTACTAATAATATCGGAATCCGAATAGAGTTTTACGACCGGAATGCTCAGGCCTGCTATCCGTGAATGCATCACTTCAGAACATGCTTCTTTACTACTAGTAGAATAAGGCCCTCCGTTCACTTGGATTCACAGGCTAGATCCACATCCTCACGATATGGAAATAATATCTACAAATACACAAGTGTAAAATTTTAATTTGTATAGAGCCTTTACTCCAACACCTCAAGCTGCCATAGTATTTTATTTCAAATTTGATGACCTATTATAAAGGATAACTTACAGCTTTAGCCAAACAGTTCTTCAGAGTGGTCAGATACAGTTAATGTTATTCTAATAACTCATCAAGGCTCCCACACCTGCCCTCATTACCTGTAACAAGGAAGTTAATAAATTAGCGTATTTTTTCAGTTCATTATTACCCTCGTTTCTTTGGGATCCGTAATGAATGGTAGTACTGAGATGGAATTCGAGGGTTCAGGCACTGTTTAACATTCCGCCAGCGTAAAGCTCCGTGCCCCTACACTCTGAATAGATAGATAGGAAGCTTTTACTTTGAAACATGGCTGTTACTCTAGCGCTTATTTTCAAATCCTGATCTGTTTTTGTTTGTATACCTAGATGATTCAATCGCATATTGACGACAGAGAAAATATTCATAAAAAATAATGTTCATAGTGAATTATAGCCTAGCTCGGTCAACTATTTTGATGACATCAAGTTTTTCCAAATTGGTTTCTAATATAATCTTCTAAGAAGTAAAGCCTTAATCGCTAGAAAACTTCTACTCGAACAATGCACGAAAAAGCGACCACAAAAATGTAATGCGAAACTGAAAGTGATGTAAAATAAACCGCTAAAGTTTTGACAGACAACAAACATTTTTCCCTAAATGGCGGAATTCTGCCGTTTTTCCAACGGCATATTGATTTTGGTTGATTGTGCTACGGGACGCGAGCACATCAGGCTCTGTCAACATTTGACGCACCAATTTGTACTGTGTCCTACGGCCGGCCCATTGTGGGCTCGAACGCCGGAATTTTATTAACATTTTAAAATCGAATGACTCTAGTCTGATCTTTGTTACCTAATATGGAAACGTTTTAAGCTTCCAATTCCCCTTTTATTTTTCTATCGTGTTCTTTATCAACATCATTATAGTTTCAAATTAATTTTTTTAAGTGATAATATCTAAATTACCGTCAGAAATATAATTTAACACTATATTAAAATCAACGATTGCTTTAACTAAATGCTAAATATTGTTTAGGAGAAAGATATTGTTTGTGAGCATTTGAATATTGATATGCCAAATAATTTTATCTTAGCAAAACTGGAAAACGAATTACCAATGAAGAATCTGCGATGAGTAATTAGTATACTAGTTGAAAATGTTCCGAATTAAGTATCAGAAGAAGGTGAACTTTCTCCTGAAAGTTCACCTTCTGTTCTAGCGTTCTCTTCTGTTGTCTTCTGAAAGTTCTCCTTAAGTTCAGTACAGTCATGTTCTATGTCTAGTAAAAAAATTACAACAGTTTCGTTCCATCATCCTATGTCTGACACAGAGCAATCTACGGCAAACGACACAGACATTCAGAACCCGATCGGTGTTTATCAACAATCTCGTCTTGTAGACACGAGATTGTGTCGGCAACACCCGCATTTGTCTTGTCGTCTGTCCGGCGGCAATTTATCGCCTTCCTACTACGATCGAATAACGTCCACGATTCAGATATAAGGCGGTTAAAAATATATCTCGAAGAACATAGACCTTCTGCTGAGATGGAGGTTAGAAAGTTCATCACATTCACTATTGTACTTTATGGACTGAATTTGTGTTTTGCCTAGAGAATTGCATCTTAGGAGCCAGAAAGCTTAAGTTAACGAGATGCTTATCAGATTCATAAGGTCGTTACCTTATGAATCTGATAAGCATCTCGTAAGAAAAGAAAAAAATGTCTTCATCATTAACCCAGATGTATGTATTATTCTACATGATTTTATTTATTCAAGTTTGAAGAAAAGAAAATCTGTGCACACTGTAGTATATTTAATCTGTGGTTCAGTCCCGGTTAACTGATCTATACACGCCCTGAACAAGTTCATTAGCTCGGCTAATTCTGGTTAACTATCTGAGGAAGTCATTCGTTCCCGCTCCCAAATGGTCTCAAAGGAGTTTACACATGACGAAACCGAGTTCTAAAGAATAAAGAATCAAATGCTATTTTTACAGACCAGAAATACCGGTAGGTATTTATTTGTATGACAATTGATCAGGCACGAGTCTAACTTTCCCCTTGAAGGGGACGTTTTGTTTCGTAGTAATTTATTGAATCCGGTTTTGGGAGCAGGTGGCAGACTGAATAGGCAAAAGGTGTGGTGAGATAATAAATATACGTCAATATAATCTATTGTTATAATGACGTTAGCGATAAGTTTATCAACGATAATTCCTAGGCATGACATGAAGCATCTGTTTCACTTTAAAATAATTATGTGCAAATATATTCTACCTTGAGCAACTTCTTAAGCTTGGTCGTAATTTACCATTATAATACAGGATAGAATATAATAAAAATACGAAAAAAGCAAAATTAAGAAGATAAATTTCAGAAAGTTCCTAAGGCAATCGCAAATTTTAGTCACATAGAACATGATAATTTTGACAGTTTTATTTCATTTTAAAATCCAGAGACGCCAATTCGATGCCAAACGTAAATAACTATAGCAAAGCAATGGAGTTATTATTTCTAATTCTTATTTGAATCCGATTTTAAATAGATATTTTCATATTTTCAGCATGTTCATCTACAATTCTCGGAAATCGGATTATCAAGATTGAATCTGGAAAGATTAATTTAGCCCTTCAATAAAACGATAATAAAATTAATTAATTTATTCGATAATTTAAATTTCTATGATTGTCTACTGTCAATCTTATCAAAATCAGTAAGAAAAAAAATTCAACTAAAATGCATAAAGCTATTTCTCGTGCATAGTTTATCATAAGAAAGTAGACGGATATAAGATCAAAGCCAGCCAAGAAACTTTCTGTGCTGACCCCAAACAGAATGGACCTACTGGACCGTACAGAGCCCTAGCCCTGTATAGTCCTTTAACGCGATGGCAGAAATGCTAACAAAAAAAAAAACGGTCTAGGTCATTCAGGTCCCAACAGTCATTCCTAAATAATCTGACATTACACTCCTAGTGATAACCACCACATAAATAGCATTACGCCACTTACCAAACTCTGCCAAGCCACGGAGAAGATGCAACATCAGGCGAAAGAAACCTCGAGGTCACTTGTATTGTAGGCGGCGAAAGTCCAAAAATTCTCAAATCACAGACAGTTCAATGCGTAAGCAAGTACACACACCCGCACGGATTAACAATGTCAATTTTGCGATAATTAGAAGAGATGCTGTGACGTGTCCACATAGCGCGCGCGTTGGTAGAAGACTGCTTGCGCCGACGACGATACCAGAGGTCCGGCAGCGACGCAAAACAAATTTATGGAGATGGTCTCTAGGAAATGCCTTTTGTCAGCTTGAAAGAAATTGACTGTGACCAGATTAACCATCTTCCCCCGGCTTGAAAGATCCTACTTTCAAAAAACCGAAAACTAAAGCGAAAACTACTCTATAAATTGCATATCATCACATACTCTATCTACCTAAAGTTATGATCCCGATATGGCACTACTTACGAGTAAAAGCGAGTTGTTTTTATAACAAATTAAACAAAATGCGAGAAGTGAAGCGATGCGATACTTAACTAACCTATCTAAATGCTATGAACTAGAGTAAGTAAGTTTGTATTAACTATTGAGTTGGCAAAGGGCACAACTTAACTACAGGTCGGCTTCGTAAGACACCATCTTTGGTCTTTACAGAAGCGACTCTAACTACACCAGATTTGTCTGGAAAAACTTGCGTGATTATACCCAAGGGCCATTGCAAGGGTACAACATTGTCCTGCATAGAGACGACTACCATCCCTTCTCTGACAGGGTTACTTGGCGTGTTCCATTTCTGTTTGGATTGTAAGGTGTGCAAGTACTCTTGTCGCCACCGTTTCCAAAAGGAATTAACAAGTTTGTCCGTCAATTCATATCGCGAAACAAGATGTAAGCGCGTTTCGTTGACGTCGCGAATGGGTATAAATACGAGCGGTTTAGTATGCAAAAAATGCGCGGGTGTCAGAGCGGTTAACTCTGACGGATCAGAACTAAGCTGATAAAGTGGCCTCGAGTTGAGCAGAGCCTCTACTTGAGTCAACAGTGTGTTGAGCTCGTCATACGTCAAAATTTGTTGCCCAATAACCTTTAATAAATGGGTCTTTACGCATTTAATTTGACTCTCCCAAGCTCCTCCGAAGTGGGGAGCTCTACATGGAATTGTTTTTAACGTAATGCGGTGCTCTACCAATTCTTTTTCCCAAATGGATTGGTACTCCTGTGACAAGAACTTATACAGGTCGCGAAGATACGTTTTTGCACCAATAAAATTAGTCGCATTGTCCGTATAGAGGAACTCTACCGGGCCTCTGCGTGACAGAAAGCGCTTAAATGCCGACAGAAAACTAACGGTGCTCAAATCTGGAAGCGACTTCCAGATGTAGAGCGCGCGTCGTCATGCAAGTAAAAATACATATGTATGCCTTCCTAGCCCTCTGACCTCTACCACGTACGGAAGTGATATATAAGGGACCTGCGTAGTCACACCCTGTATGTGAAAATGCTTTAGGAGCAGTCTCCACGCGACATTGCGGTAGATCAGCCATTATGGGAAAGACCGGCCGCGGCCTTGCTCGAAAACATACATTACAATTAAATGTAATATGACGAGCGACGCGGCGCGCGGACAGTATCCAATAGCGCTGCCGTAGCAAGGATACGAGCAGGCTAGGACCTGTGTGGAAGTTGGATGTATGATAGTGAGAGACTAACAGCTCTACTACATGATCCTGACGCGGAAGAAGTATTTGATGTTGCGCATCAAATGGAAGTTCTGACTTGGACAAACGACCTCCTACACGAATAAGTCCATTATGAATAAATGGGCTTAATTTTTGTACTTGTTTAGAACACAACATATTGCGAGATAAACAATCTAAATCATGTGAAAAATGAACCTTTTGAACTGTAAGCCATACTATACGTTCAGCGAACTCCAAGTCAGACCCGGTGACTGGACCTTTTGTCAGCTTGAAAGAAATTGACTGTGACCAGATTAACCATCTTCATCCGGCTCGAAGGACCAAAATATGGACCGTACAGAGCCCTAGCCCTGTATAGTCCTTTAACGCGATGGCAGAAATGCTAACAAAAAAAACGGTCTAGGTCATTCAGGTCCCAACAGTCATTCCTAAATAATCTGACATTACACTCCTAGTGATAACCACCACATAAATAGCATTACGCCACTTACCAAACTCTGCCAAGTCACGGAGAAGATGCAACATCAGGCGAAAGAAACCTCGAGGTCACTTGTATTGTAGGCGGCGAAAGTCCAAAAATTCTCAAATCACAGACAGTTCAATGCGTAAGCAAGTACACACACCCGCACGGATTAACAATGTCAATTTTGCGATAATTAGAAGAGATGCTGTGACGTGTCCACATAGCGCGCGCGTTGGTAGAAGACTGCTTGCGCCGACGACGATACCAGAGGTCCGGCAGCGACGCAAAACAAATTTATGGAGATGGTCTCTAGGAAATGCCTTTTGTCAGCTTGAAAGAAATTGACTGTGACCAGATTAACCACCTACGAACAAAACATAATTAAGACAATGTCATCAATACTTTATCTAAAGACTATGAAACTTGGCAAGTCATTGTTGTTTTCATCATTATCATTATTTTATAAGAAGAATCCATCAAATTCACGCTGAATTGAGATGCTTTGGTGTGCAATTACAAATGAAATACTGGCTATAAAACGTTGGTGACTGCCGTTGCCTAAATAAGCACAGTATTATTTACGATCAATGCTGTTGTGCGTTGGAGACTCCATGATGGCTCTTAATGTTTAGTACCTATCGCATATGCGTGTCTAATTCAGAAAATACTGCTTACAATATATTTGTTGTCCAATTCATCATCTGTTGCTTATTATAGTTTTAATGTGTACGTCCTTGATTCAAGCACTTCTAAATATTATTACTGTACTGCGACCTAAAGACATTGTTTTATTATCTACAACGAAGTCTCAGAATTGATAAAAGCAATAGTCATAAACAGTCTTGTTGCAGCAGTCTCTCCAAGTCATAGAGACTTGTAATCTTTAACATTGGACCACTTCTAATTATTGCATGTTCAAAAGATGTTCAATCTACATTTAGCTATGAAAAAAATTATTACTTAAGTGCCAGTGTTACCACTATTTTGCTGTTCCAAATTAAAAGTCTTTTGTGCCAAATCCCTCGCGTTTAAAACAACAATTTAGACTGCATCCCCGTCAGAAAATAAATGCATCATCCTGCGCTTAAGCCGCTGCTTTCGGCGTTATTCTAAGTTCTAAAATCAAATTACGTCGGCGCGGTAATTACAGGCGCGTGATTAATGAGCAATCATACCCCCAGGGTTGTGTTTTGTTTGTTTCTTTTGCCTGAGTTTTTAGTATCGTTTTGTTGCGTCTTTTTCTTGCAATTTACTTGCATTTTTGACGATGCATTTTGACTATTTACTTTAAAACATATAAATACTTAACATCAATCAATATACTCTCATCCATCATAATAGGGACATTTATAATTTATTTTTTTTATTCAAGCTACTACGCTGTACAAAATTGAATTCCATCAACCCCTCGAAAATAATGAACTCGTTCATAAAAACATACAATTCCAACATTTCATTGACGACCCTAAGTGCTTGTTCACGTAGGATCGCGCGGGCGCGGGGGCGGGTGCGGGCGCGGAGACGTGGCGAGCTCGTGTTCACGTCAACCGCCAGGCGATTGCGCGGTGTGACGTGTTGTCTGGGGTCGAAAACATGGACAACGATCTTTTTTTTTAATTGAAAATTGAAATTTCATACCTAAAGTAGGAGATGCTAAATATTAGAATTGGTGTGCACTCAATTAATAAAGAAAGAGAACGGTATGGTGAATTTCATACTTTATAAACCATTTTGAGACAAACTCCAAGATTTTTTGGATATACCAGGATGCCAAATCGGAGTCCTAGCAAGAACAGCATAAATAAACTCTTCTGTATTGAACGACATGATGAAAACGTGCTATCGATTCAAGCGACAAGTTCAAACTGGTTGATCTTACCTGACGTCGCGAGTAAATCGCGCGCTCAGTCGCCAGTTCGACGTGAACACGCACACAAACCTCAAGCGTTTAATATAGTCGCGAGCGCGCAGCGCGCGACAGTCGCTTGCTTGCCCGCTACTTTGCCCGCACGTGCGGTTTGTACGTGAACACTTGAATAGTCATCACATGTTTGATATTTCGCGCCCGCGCCCGCCACCGCACCCGCGAGTCTACGTGAACAAGCACTAACCCCCAGCTGATATTACTGGTTCCAAAATCGATACGAGATGACGGAAAATCGACTCTAGCACTTGGTGATAAGAATGGTGTAGAATTTTAATCTAAAACAGAATTTAAGGAAGGTTGCCTAAGCTCGCCTTGTCACCATAGTTTATGGAACGTCAAAGGGCTCTCTCTAAGGGCTGGCTTCAACAGCTGAGCCGCAGATTAATGCGTTTCGATGAAGTTAAAGCGTTTCCTTGATTTATGTCTTGGCAAATAGGCTTCTCACTCAAGTGATTATTTCCAGGGAATTATTCTCTGAAAAACCTCCAGCTACGGCAACTCATATTATATTATGTTATAGATGATGTGTTATTTTTTCTGAAATTAGGATCAAGAGGAACTTTAGATTTAGGTTTTAAACACATACTACTGTATGTGTTTAAAACCTATCAATTCGGGCGTAAATAATTCGTTCCACGGTCAGTTATTATAGTGAGAGAAATAGGAAACCTAACCTAGTATTACGCGAGGGTGGCTCCCCCGAGTCAGTCATGTTCATGTATCAGACGGATTTGTCCATGCTTTGCATAATTGCATTCATAATCAGGCTATCCCATTGCTAAAGCTTAACTTATTTGACTACTAAAAGATTTATCAAGATTTTGAAGCATAATTTCGTCCAAAGATCCCAGATGTAAGTTAGAATATACGCTTCTAGGATGTCAGTCGATTTGGTAATCTAATGTGTCTCGTATATTTGTAGGGTATTGTAAATCACGTGCGTCATACGAACGTCTGACTCATGTAATTTTAGCTATAAAATGTAGTACATTTTAAAATAAATAGATTCTTTTTACCCTTCAGCGTATATGTGAAATCTTGCAATCTCGGAAGTGGATAGCGATCCGGGATTGTCACCGCGTTCAATCGCCTGAAATCTCCACAAGGCCTGATTTCTCCATCTTGCCCACGATGTCACATCTTTGTTTATGGACGGCCAGAAGAATCTGTCTGTCATCATTTTCCTGGTGGCACGCGTTCAAGACCTACACAATACCCTACATATTCAATTGGTTAAAAGGCTTACGTTCGAATAAACAAGGGAATAGATTTTCAATGCAAGATGAAATCATGCATTTTAGATTCTTGCAATTAATAGTATGATGGGAAAGCCAGGTAATAGACTAGAAGAATTTTTGAAAATTACGATTTTGAACGGCATGGAAAGTAAGTTTGACACCGGATGTTTTTAGGCTAATTCGACCCTGCTGAGCACGATTTTGCCTGGTGTCAGACCAATTTCCCTCTACCCCTTTTTCATTGAAATTTTCTCCGTTTTGTACAAAAACTGTTGGATCTAGAAGAAAACTGTCAAGGCCAAATAAATCTGCATTAAATTACCTACCATATGGTATAAATTTTATTTTGATAGGTCTAATAGTTTTTGAGTAACATCTATCCAAATTTCGAGGTTTTAATTTTTTTAAATTTTGAGTGTATATTCGCTATTTTGTAGGGAAACTACTGAATTTGGCACAAAGTCTTGTTAAATATATTTCGAAAGTGTGTAAATGTGACAAGATAACGTTACTCCAAAGTCGTCTAATAACTACAGTAATTAGATATAAATTGCAATTTATTTGAATGGTCTGGTGTCACCACCGCTTTACAAATAGGGTTTACGATATTTACTTTCTGGAATGGAAAGGCTTCGTAAATATCTATTCGAATCTCAATGCAACCTCATGAGGGGCCTACATTGAATTACCTCGATTCTATTGGCTTTTAGTGTCAATTAAAATGTTAACGAGTTCAGCGGTACATCTACAATCGGAAGTCTATTAGATGTGGGTAAACATGGCAATAAATTGTAATTGCAATAAGCTCGAAAACCAAGATACCGCCAGAGCAAACAAACAGCTTCGACGACCGTTATTTAACAAAATTAAATATTAGCTAGGTAGGGTCCTTAACGTAAAATACGGTCCATGAAATCGATTTTGTTAGGACAAGGTGCCGTACTATCTCAATAAACCCAAATCCATTGTGTAAAAGAACTCATTGCTGTCTAAAGATACTAAAATTGATGATACATTCCCATTCAAGTCTGCCTCATAGTTATGTCAAACACTGTTACAAAAAACTCTACAACTGAAAACCAAATCCCAAACGAAGCACACCGCATCAAATTAGCACTCCAAGCGACTACGGCCGCGAAAACAAAGTGTCCTCAATTAAAACTATCAATCAAGCAACAAATGATCAATAAATCTACAAAAAGTCGATAGCATCGGCCCCGCCCCACGCACCCTAGAAGGGCCTGGTAACCCAATATGCGAACTACACGAGGGGTGCACTCACGTAGATTAAATATACTAGATATGCTACTTATTAGAAATTTGACAGTTATTTTGGTAATGGTACAGATTTAACTAGTTATGAAGCCGGCTCAAATTTGACACAACAGATCAACTTTGTTGACGACACGGAAGACTTTCAAAAATACTCCAGACTCAAATCAGCCAAAGCAAAAACATAAACAGTTCGAAAACGGGCTGTTCGTGACCATTACAGTTGTAGGCTCTGCAGGTCCCAACACTCGTACCTGCATAGATTTTTCACGAGTAGAAGACAACTGAGTCGTAAGCTTTAAATTACCAATACCACATACAAATAATAATGCAAAAGCACTTCTAGTACAACTTTATTTGGATGATCATGTGAAGGGCGGTGTTTGTTCACATCCACACACGAACAGGGTGGGTCCGAAACTGGAAGATATTACAACTTTACAACCGCCACGAAGTTTGCTATTACTTCATTTTTGTGCCGCAACTATTTCGTCACAAATACAGTTAGCTGCATCAAACAACTCATTTTACGATAACCTTAGTCGTACTATCCTCTATCTATCAAGCACCTTATTCCTAAAGATCATGATCTCTTTTTTCTAGGATTTGGTGTCCTACTTCTGGCAAATGTCCGAAACAGTCACAAATAGTTCAAACTTTGAACCCCCGAGCGTGTATTTTTTCTTTGCCCCCAATCATTTCCTAATCTGGTTCCGCAGATCTTACGATCGCGTCTCGTTCTAGTGTAATTCGTTGATTATTGTTTATTACCAGCTTCTAAAAGAAAAATAAACGCGCAAACCTTGATCACCCGATTACGCTCAGTCGCCCAATTTTAACATCCAAAATTAGAATAGAATTTTTTGTTTCATCAGCCGTCAGATAAGTCTTCAATCACAATGGTCAACCAAAGGGGTCGGGGGTGCAACCCTGGCGTATGAATGGGTCGCGTGGCACACGTGTGCATATAGCTGATTATGCAAATGTATGCAAGTACCTACGCAGTTGTTAAGCTACAGTTTGCGGCGCATGTGATGCTGTATTGTTTTGATAGGATAATGATCTCGATTGTTAAGCATTTTATGAAGATGGAGATAAAAATGCGGCTCATTTGTTTGGCTGGCTTTACCATAAATCCCATTTGTATTGTATCTAGTGGTATATATGAAATGTTCGCTACTAACAGAGTCAATATATGTAAGATGTATTTATAGGAAGAAGACAAAGAAGAGATGAATAAAGTGGAAGCAGAAATGCAAGATGATATTTAAGGAAGAAAGACACTTAAAAGAGGAAAATATAAGAACCATAATTATGACTAATGTCAAGTTAATTTATGGCACTGTGTGGTTTGGATATAACAGTTAAAAAGTGAAATTGTGTTTATTCTCGGCGGTCATGGCTATATAGCAATCGTTAAGCTAAGTTCAGTGCCTTACCGCTTGAAAGCTAGCACAGAATACATAATAGTACAAGTAGCTAAAACCGATATTGAACACGCACACCCAACGAAAGATATAAGTACCTATGTTAGTTGATTTCATTTAAAGAACTAAGTATACGTTTATTCAAATCTTGTTGTTTATAAAATAGGTAATAAAAAATATACACGTAAAATTAAAGAGAATTAAACCACCATTAAGTAATAGTGTTATTAGACTTTAAATTAAAATCCTTCTGCTAGCATTGAATTTTTTAAATGTTTTAACATCCGGTCCATTTTGTAACAAAACAAGCCCTGTAAAATATTAAAAAGAACTAATCCGTGAGAACCGCAAAGCAAAACAAGCAAACAGGGTATTGCTATTTATTTAGGTAATACACAAAATGCGAACGCACGTGCCTCCCCCAGGCTACATCCCCCGATTAACAATTCATGAGAAATTCCTGCCAATTTGCGACTCTATCCCGTTGGGATAAGGAGGCAAAGAGTTATAAAGTCGACTCTTTTAGTTTGAAATTAAATATCATTGTTCGCAGCCCTCATTAATGCAATATTGGACTCTCACGAGAAGGGACGAATTTATTGTGTGCGAAATTTATTAAGTGCTCCGGCGAATTTGCGATGTCACACTTCGTTTGTGCCTCGAAACAAAATTTAAGACTACAAGGTTTCATAATTATTTGAATTGCTAATGTAAACAATACCACGTAATGTGTGAATAATTTTTGCATATATTTCAATTGTAAAAATAAAACAGATAGGTACCTACCTACTTAATATTTGGGAGTCATCGAACAAGACTTACTTTAAAATATGTAAATGGAATATGTGAGGTCAGTATCAATTAATTCAAGTTAAATTACCAATTGAAACTTTTGAATGAAACAAGTGAAAATTTAATTTAAAGGACTTTAAACGACTGGTAAATTCGAAATTTCGAATACCATATTCGAAATTTCGAATTTACCAGTCGTTGACAATTCGAAAACGAATTTCAATAACCCACGTTCTATTTTCGTATTTCGGGCGTAATTAGGGTATCGTGTAATAACAGTGCGATCGCGAGAACGGCCAGATGGTTCCGTATCGATCTGCGCGCACGCTCGGCCGGACCCATTGTAGAATCGCAATCTCGACTGCGATTAGCATAGCCATTGTACGAGCTCTATAGTACGCGTGTTATCGTAATGAATGACACTGACGTTGTTTGAGTACAGTTGTTGGAAAAAATACTTGCGATTTTGTTTGAGCCAACTGTTACCATTTTTAATGTGTTCAATACAAAGCTAGTAGTCGCAGTTTGAATTTTGAATTTCAGACTGTGCTTTTTGTACAAAAGATGAATCAAAATCATTTTATGCTATTTATTTCCGTATTTTCGTATTCATATTTTTTGCATTTTTTGATATTCATATTCTGTATGTGCTAGACAATAAAAAAAAAAAACAATAGACTTGAGACGGAAATTACATATAAGGAATTATAGCGCAGTCGCTTCTCCAGGGAATTTCCAGAAACGAGCATTCTATATCCTGTCATAAATTGACAATCAACGGGATCCACCGCGGCCTGGAGTTTTATTATAGAACAATCACCAAGTTCACATTGGTTCAGTAAAAGGCGAGCTAGGGTTTTTTGAAAATAAATTTCAGCCACCACATCGGTTGTAGCCTGCAAAGTAAAATAAGCACTAACCTCATGCAGGTTGGTGCTTATTTTACTTTTGTGAACATTTTTATTTATCGTCAATGGCTGAAAACTACAAACTACAAAAGATTTTGAGGCGGGTACGCCCTGAGCAATAGTTTCAGAATAAAATTCTAATTAACTGGTTTTACGTCTGTAATTAATCTCCGTTAAATTATTCTTCAAAAAACGGGCAAGAAAGTACATTATCCAGTACAAAATCACCAATCTACTCGAACATTCGACCAGTGTGAACTGGTCTTAATTCGATAACAGTAGGCAAGTGCAACAATAATCCGATAATCCGGGCATGGCGGCGCCACCGTGTAAACAAAACAAAAAAAAAACGAGGCGGCCGCGACATTCCCACGAGGCAACATTTAGCTTTTGATGTTTCACCAATTCGTGACGGGCGGTACGAGACGGAATGAAAAGCTATTCGCCCCGTGGAAGGGTTAAGGGGAATAAAGTGGCCGTTGGTTAACTGTGGACGTGTTTCGTTTCGATGTAAACCTCAAACAAGCGAATTTACTTGTGAAAGATAGATGTTGCTCATTTTCAAATAGTCCTTGATTGCAGATTTGTAATGAGCTTCTGCGGTAAAGCATAATGAAGGTCCAAAATTTTTAATCTTGTAGCTTGATGTTTTTCCATGCCTATAAGTATTTTGTTTGTAATATATTGGGTAAAACTAAACGCAGGCGTTTCCTGTTATCGCCGCCAGGCGTTTTGGGGTTCTCACATTGCTCGCGTGACATGGCTCGTGGACGGTCGCCATTGTCCTATGCGATATCGGTTTGATTTTAATACGCGGAGCGGTCTCGCGTCTTTTGCTTGTTGTTTAGTTTGAGTGATAATTGTGAATTTCCTGTTTGTTAAATAACTATTGAATTTGTGTTTGTGAAAAACTCTGTTATTGTGACTTTTTCTTGTGAGAAGTGAAACGTGGCTGGCTGTTCACATCTGGCTGTTCCCGAGTGAAACTACGGGAAGAAATCTATTTAGTTGTCCTGGGGAATTGAGATCTCATGGGTTAGGTAGGGTGATTAGGAATTCCCCCTTCCCGAAGACACTCAAGTTTGGATCCGAAGAGAAAGAAGATTTAGCTTGGTAAGTAGTTTTCAATTGTAATTAATTTATAGGTTAGGTTATTATATAGGGCCCTGTAGCTCCCTTCATAAGCTACGGTGGTAGCAGACTGCGTTAAGTTAATTAGGTTTTAGTCGGGCAAACGTGGTGCCGCGTGGAGATTTTTTCCCGGTACTTATTTTTACCGGTGGTTTTTTCCCGGTGAAGTTCCGGTACAGAATTCTTCCCGCCGCTTCGTTTGTCCGGATTCGCTCTGCGCACATTTTCTGGCAGCAGAGCGTAGTTGCTCTGCACATTTACTGGTAGCAGAGCGTAGTTTATCTACCCTCTATTTGTTCGTTTGTAAAAAATAATTAATTGTTTGTAAAAATTATTAGATTTTTCTTAGTTTGTTTGTATAAGAATATTTGTAACCTTTTTTGTATTTGTTTGCGGTTTGTACCGTGCGTTCCGGGTTTGTGCCATTCTCATACCTACCGCGGTTCTTCGTGTAGTTGCTTGATTTTGTTGTTTTTTATTTACCTTTTGTTATTTTTTGTTTGTGACTTGACGCGATGGCGAGGGCCTCCAATGCTAGGGCGACACTCGCCAACGAATTGAGATGGTTTGTGACGGCCGGAGGACTCCTGTCCCGGAAGGACAGGGAGGGCGCCATACTGCTAAGAGCGGATCACCTCCACTCACGATTGATTAGCGCGGAAGCGGCCATGGCGGCGCTTACCGAAGCCGATCTTACCCCGGAGGCCTACGCAGGTCACATGGCGGACATGGACCAGATCCTGAGTCTGCACGATGATATCGCGGAGGCGGTGACCGCAATAAGGGCGAGACAGGCTGGCGGACCAGCCCCTCGCACACCTGTTAGACAGGAAGGACCAGCGGTTACTGGTCGGCTCCCCACCCTTCAGCTGTCCCACTTTGGGGGTAGGATGGAGGAGTGGGTAGCATATAAAAATATGTTTGAGTCCCTGGTCGTAGCACGACAGGATTTGTCGAAGGCCCAGAAGATGGCCTACCTCCTCTCCACTCTTGAGGATGAAGCGCGGTCGCTCATCCAGCACCTCCGGGTGGAGGACGACCAGTACGATACGGCTTGGGAGTTATTGAACTCCCGCTACCAAAACTTACGTTTGTTAGCGGATGCGCACGCCGCACAGTTGATGGCCCTGCCCAAGGTGGCCAACAGGGCACAGTTGCGCCTGCAGTTGCTCACGCCCGTTACAGTGGCCTGTAACGCGCTCCGCACACTGGGGCTGCCGGTGGACCAATGGTCTTTTTTGTTGGTGCACATTGTATTGGGCAAATTGCCCAATGACATCCGCTCGCGGTTTGAGCGCGAAAATGCGGAGCGGGATAGCACCACCCTACCAACATTCACTGACTTGGTGAAGTTTTTGGAGTTTGAGGCACGGGCTGCTGAGAATACCATGACGGACTCAGCGCCATCCAGAGCGCCTGAACGTAGGCCCTTGGAACCCTCATGGCGAGGGAAGCCCCAACAGGGACGGCAACCGCCACCGCGTGGAGCTGGTGTGCGGGTTGCACACACGGCAGCAGTCGCGGGGGACGCGGACTGCCTGCAATGTGGCCGGATAGGCCACAGCCTGCTACAATGCAGGGACTGGCAGAGACTGCCAGTACAAGATAGGCGCCGCATGGCAAAGCGGCATGAACTTTGCTTTTATTGTTTGGGCGGTCACTATGCACGTGACTGTCCCAGTGCCATACCATGCAGTGCATGCCGTGGGCTGCACCACGCGATGCTCTGCACGAACCGGAACGGGGATGGCCCCCGGATGTTGAGGCAGGGGTCCCCTATGGGCGGGGGCGCTCCTGCGCGAAGCCCTCCACCACCGGACGGAGGACGCGGCTTCGCTCGTCGCACCCCCCCTCGGGAGGGGGGTCGCGTACCGGCGCGGGTCTTGGCGGACCGGGACCACGCGCCCCAAGGTCGTGGCCAGTATGTGGCTGGCCAGGCCCCGGATAGGGCCCCCATGGGCGGGGGCCCTAGACCGGACGTGAGAGTGGGGACACCCCCCTCCACGCGGGTTACCAATGCCCAACACATGCAGCCGCAGCGGTTTTCTCCGCCGCTGCACGAGTACCCACGGCTGGAGTACCACCCGCCGTACCATATGTATGGCCGGGCCGCGGGTTATGCCCCCTCAGATGGGGATGTGCACTCGCCCGCCATATTATCCGGGTCAGTGGCGCGCCCCTGGTTTGGAGAGAGTGGGGAGCCCGTAACTAGCTTGCTCCCTTGCTGGGACAGAGCCGCGGACGGTTCTGCTTCCTACCGCGGTGGTCCGCGTATGGGGTCGTGGGGGGGAAGCCATTAATTTGAGAGCTCTGTTGGACTCAGGGGCTCAAAGCAGTTTGGTTACCACTCGAGTGGCACGCCAGTTAGGTTTAGTCGTGGAAGACTCGCCTGTGCCACTTCTTGGAGTTGGTGGCATACAAGTGAAGTGTCTGACGGGCCAGACACTTGTCACCTTTTCTTCGCTGAAGTCCTCCACAATGAGGATCACGACTTCGGCTATGGTAATGGATACCATTGCGGGTTGGCACCCCTCGACAGACATACCGCCGGGTGTGTTGTCTTTGGTTTCGGGTCTGGATTTGGCCGACCCTTTTGTCTTTCATCCCGGCCCAGTGGACTTGCTCCTGGGCTCGGACGTATTGGGTTGGATTTTGTTGGGTACACAGAAGGCTCTGGGTTCGTCTTCACTGATGGCAGTGTCTACTATCTTTGGTTTCGCCCTGATGGGCCCTGTGTTTGATAATAGCACCGTGGAGGAGCCACCGGTCGTCGCATCTGCGTCCTTGGCCAAGACCATGCAAAGGTTTTGGGAGGTGGAGGAGCCACCTATGAGTTCCAGGATGGATCCGGAACACGCTGAGTGCGAAGCCTTTTTTCGATCAACCACGGAGAGGTTGCCCTCCGGTCGGTTTGTAACTAGGTTACCATTTGTTGCTACACGTCCTAGCCTAGGGCAAAGTAGGGCGCTTGCGGAGAAACGACTGCTGTCCATGGAGCGACGTATGCAGCGTGACCACGTACTTCGCGATAAATATATTGAATTTATGCGCGAGTACGAGGATTTGGGTCACATGTCTCCGGCTCGAGTTGATTGGAGCTCAACTGAGCATTATTTTTTGCCCCACCACGCGGTGGTGAAGGCCTCAACAGGCAAATTGAGGACCGTCTTCGATGGGTCCGCACCCACTTCGAACGGGGTTTCGTTGAATCTGTGTTTGCATTCGGGTCCCAAATTGCATAGGGACATAATTGACATCATCTTGAACTTTAGAAGACATCAAGTGGTTTTTGGTGCGTGTTTGTAATATAATGGGTGAAACTAAACGCAGGCGTTTCCCATTGCTGCCGCCAGAGGGCGTTCGGGGTTTTCACACTGCTAGCGTGGAATGCATCGTGTGGTCGCCATTGCATTGTCCCGGGCGATATCGGTTTGATTTTAATACGCGGAGCGGTCTCGCGTCTTTTGCTTGTTGTTTAGTTTGAGTGATAATTGTGAATTTCCTGTTTGTTAAATAACTATTGAATTTGTGTTTGAGAAAAACTCTGTTATTGTGACTTTTTCTTGTGAGAGGTGACACGTGGCTGGCTGTTCACATCTGGCTGTTCCCGAGTGAAACTACGGGAAGAAATCTATTTATTTGTCCTGGGGAATTGAGATCTCAAGGGTTAGGTAGGGTGATTAGGAATTCCCCCTTCCCGAAGACACTCAAGTTTGGATCCGAAGAGAAAGAAGATTTAATTTGGTAAGTGTTCAATTGTATTTAATTTATAGGTTAGGTTATCATATAGGGCCCTGTAGCTCCCTTCATAAGCTACGGTGGTAGCAGACTGCGTTAAGTTATTTAGGTTTTAGTCGGGCAAACGTGGTGCCGCGTGGAGATTTCTTCCCGGTACTTATTTTTTACCGGTGGTTTTTTCCCGGTGAAGTTCCGGTACAGAGTTCTTCCCGCCGCTTCGTTTGTCCGGATTCGCTCTGCGCACATTTTCTGGCAGCAGAGCGTAGTTGCTCTGCACATTTTCTGGTAGCAGAGCGTAGTTTATCTACCCTCTATTTGTTCGTTTGTAAAAAATAATTAATTGTTTGTAAAAATTATTAGATTTTTCTTAGTTTGTTTGTATAAGAATATTTGTAACCTTTTTTGTATTTGTTTGCGGTTTGTACCGTGCGTTCCGGGTTTGTGCCATTCTCATACCTACCGCGGTTCTTCGTGTAGTTGCTTGATTTTGTTGTTTTTTATTTACCTTTTGTTATTTTTTTGTTTGTGACTTGACGCGATGGCGAAGGCCTCCAATGCTAGGGCGACACTCGCCAACGAATTGAGATGGTTTGTGACGGCCGGAGGACTCCTGTCCCGGAAGGACAGGGAGGGCGCCATACTGCTAAGAGCGGATCACCTCCACTCACGATTGATTAGCGCGGAAGCGGCCATGGCGGCGCTTACCGAAGCCGATCTTACCCCGGAGGCCTACGCAGGTCACATGGCGGACATGGACCAGATCCTGAGTCTGCACGATGATATCGCGGAGGCGGTGACCGCAATAAGGGCGAGACAGGCTGGCGGACCAGCCCCTCGCACACCTGTTAGACAGGAAGGACCAGCGGTTACTGGTCGGCTCCCCACCCTTCAGCTGTCCCACTTTGGGGGTAGGATGGAGGAGTGGGTAGCATATAAAAATATGTTTGAGTCCCTGGTCGTAGCACGACAGGATTTGTCGAAGGCCCAGAAGATGGCCTACCTCCTCTCCACTCTTGAGGATGAAGCGCGGTCGCTCATCCAGCACCTCCGGGTGGAGGACGACCAGTACGATACGGCTTGGGAGTTATTGAACTCCCGCTACCAAAACTTACGTTTGTTAGCGGATGCGCACGCCGCACAGTTGATGGCCCTGCCCAAGGTGGCCAACAGGGCACAGTTGCGCCTGCAGTTGCTCACGCCCGTTACAGTGGCCTGTAACGCGCTCCGCACACTGGGGCTGCCGGTGGACCAATGGTCTTTTTTGTTGGTGCACATTGTATTGGGCAAATTGCCCAATGACATCCGCTCGCGGTTTGAGCGCGAAAATGCGGAGCGGGATAGCACCACCCTACCAACATTCACTGACTTGGTGAAGTTTTTGGAGTTTGAGGCACGGGCTGCTGAGAATACCATGACGGACTCAGCGCCATCCAGAGCGCCTGAACGTAGGCCCTTGGAACCCTCATGGCGAGGGAAGCCCCACAGGGACGGCAACCGCCACCGCGTGGAGCTGGTGTGCGGGTTGCACACACGGCAGCAGTCGCGGGGGACGCGGACTGCCTGCAATGTGGCCGGATGGGCCACAGCCTGCTGCAATGCAGGGACTGGCAGAGACTGCCAGTACAAGATAGGCGCCGCATGGCAAAGCGGCATGAACTTTGCTTTTATTGTTTGGGCGGTCACTATGCACGTGACTGTCCCAGTGCCATACCATGCAGTGCATGCCGTGGGCGGCACCACGCGATGCTTTGCATGAACCGCAACGGGGATGGCACCCGGATGTTGAGGCAGGGGTCCCCTATGGGCGGGGGCGCTCCTGCGCGAAGCCCTCCACCACCGGACGGAGGACGCGGCTTCGCTCGTCGCACCCCCTCGGGAGGGGGTCGCGTACCTGCGCGGGTCTTGGCGGACCGGGACCACGCGCCCCAAGGTCATGGCCAGTATGTAGCTGGCCAGGCCCCGGATAGGGCCCCCATGGGCGGGGGCCCTAGATCGGACGTGAGAGTGGGGACACCCCCCTCCACGCGGGTTACCACTACCCACCACATGCAGCCGCAGCGGTTTTCTCCGCCGCTGCACGAGTACCCACGGCTGGAGTACCACCCGCCGTACCATATGTATGGCCGGGCCGCGGGTTATGCCCCCTCAGATGGGGATGTGCACTCGCCCGCCATATTATCCGGGTCAGTGGCGCGCCCCTGGTTTGGAGAGAGTGGGGAGCCCGTAACTAGCTTGCTCCTTGCTGGGACAGAGCCGCGGACGGTTCTGCTCCCTACCGCGGTGGTCCGCGTATGGGGTCGTAGGGGGAAGCCATTAATTTGAGAGCTCTGTTGGACTCAGGGGCTCAAAGCAGTTTGGTTACCACTCGAGTGGCACACCAGTTAGGTCTAGTCGTGGAAGACTCGCCTGTGCCACTTCTTGGAGTTGGTGGCATACAAGTGAAGTGTCTGACGGGCCAGACACTTGTCACCTTTTCTTCGCTGAAGTCCTCCACAATGAGGATCACGACTTCGGCTATGGTAATGGATACCATTGCGGGTTGGCACCCCTCGACAGACATACCGCCGGGTGTGTTGTCTTTGGTTTCGGGTCTGGATTTGGCCGACCCCTTTGTCTTTCATCCCGGCCCAGTGGACTTGCTCCTGGGCTCGGACGTATTGGGTTGGATTTTGTTGGGTACACAGAAGGCTCTGGGTTCGTCTTCACTGATGGCAGTGTCTACGATTTTTGGTTTTGCCCTGATGGGCCCTGTGTTTGATAGTGGCACCGCGGAGGAGCCACCGGTTGTCGCATCTGCGTCCTTGGCCAAGACCATGCAAAGGTTTTGGGAGGTGGAGGAGCCACCTATGAGTTCCAGGATGGATCCGGAACACGCTGAGTGCGAAGCCCTTTTTCGATCGACCACGGAGAGGTTGCCCTCCGGTCGGTTTGTAACTAGGTTACCCTTTGTTGCCTCTCGTCCTAGCCTAGGGCAAAGTAGGGCGCTTGCGGAGAAACGACTGCTGTCCATGGAGCGACGTATGCAGCGTGACCACGTACTTCGCGATAAATATATTGAATTTATGCGCGAGTACGAGGATTTGGGTCACATGTCTCCGGCCCGAGTTGATTGGAGCTCAACTGAGCATTACTTTTTGCCCCACCACGCGGTGGTGAAGGCCTCAACAGGCAAATTGAGGACCGTCTTCGATGGGTCCGCACCCACTTCGAACGGAGTTTCGTTGAATCTATGTTTGCATTCAGGTCCCAAATTGCATAGGGACATAATTGACATCATCTTGAACTTTAGAAGACATCAAGTGGTTTTTGGCGCGGACATCCGGATGATGTTCCGCCAGACAGTCATACATCCTGAGGACAGGCGATTCCAGTTGATACTCTGGCGTGAGCGCCCTGAGGATCCTGTGACGGTGTATGAACTCAACACAAACACGTATGGTTTGAAATCTAGTCCCTATATCGCCATCAGATCATTGCTTGAATTGGCAGAGCGGGAACGGATCCGCTTTCCCCGTGGGGCTTCCGTGCTGTCACGTGACTTGTATGTTGATGACGTGTGCACCGGAGCCCAAAGTATTGAGGAGGCCCTCCTACTGCGGGATGAATTGATTGAAATATTGAAGACAGGTGGCTACGAGCTACGTAAGTGGTTGTCTAATGAGCCTAAAGTTCTAGAAGGGATCCCGGAGGATCACCAACAGAACCCTCACCTGTTTGAGGATGTGGATGATCCCAACAGGATAGCGGTGCTGGGCATGCAGTACCAGCCGCTAACCGATATTTTTACATTCCAAGTGGACTTGGAAATACCAAAGGTCTGGACTAAGAGAACGGTGTTGTCCGTAATAGCCCGTATGTTTGATCCAAGCGGTTGGATCAGGTCCAGTGATATTCTCTGCAAAGTGTCTTCTTCAGAGACTTTGGACTTTGGGCGTCTCGTGGGACGAGCCGCTGTTTGGCTCTCCATTGGATGATTGGCTCGAGTTGTTTTCATCGATTAAGGAAGTCAATCGGATTGCCTTGCCTCGTCGAATATTGCCCCCCGGGAAATATCGAGCCAGCCTGCATGGCTTTTGTGACGCGTCGGAGCGAGGCTACGCCGCGTCAGTCTATATGCGGACAGTTGACGCCGATGGCCGGGTCAATGTCTCGCTTTTGTTAGGGAAGAGCAAGGTCGCCCCCATCAGGACTAGGCTGACTATTCCCAAGCTTGAGTTGAGTGGAGCTCACCTTCTTTCTAAATTGTTGCATCACGTTGCCAGTGAGCTGGCGGCCACGGTCGAGATACGGGACATCTTCGCCTGGTCGGATAGCCAGGTCGCGCTTGCATGGTTGCGCGCGGCCCCACATACCTTGGAGGTTTTTGTGGGAAATCGGGTTTCCCAAATCCAGAATATCGGAATTGATATAACATGGAGACATGTGCCGGGAGAGCTTAACCCAGCGGACTGTGCTTCCCGAGGTTGTACGGCACCAGAACTGGTGTCACACCCGCTCTGGTGGGGTCCAGAGTGGCTGATGGGATCAGAAACATCTTGGCCTGTCTGTCAGACAGATGTTACTTCTTTGAGTTTGACCGGGCTCCGTGTACATGCTGTAGTCGCTGAGACGACGTCGGAGCCGGATTGGCTACTTGCTCGGTATAGCAGCTTGGATAAGCTTCTGGGTGTTACCAGTTGGATTAAGCGTTTCATACATAATTGTAGAAACCCACAGGCAAAGCGGTTGGAGCCGATTGCAGGTGCAGAAGAGCGCCGGAGCGCATTGTTGCATTGGGTCCGTGTCGTGCAGACCGGACGGTTTGAGTCAGAGCTTCGTATTTTGCGCGACGGACGCGCTAAGTTGAAGGGCGCGGTCGCTCGTTTGAACCCGTACATCGACTCGGATGGGCTTCTTCGGGTTGGAGGCAGGCTCCGGAAGGCGGATCTTCCATATGAGACTCGCCATCCTCTGTTGTTGCCCAAAGGGCGGACCCTTGGTGCAGCTTTTGGTGTCTGATCGACACATTCGTAACGCCCATGCTGGGTGCAATGCTTTGTTGGCTATTTTGCAACGCGAGTTTTGGATTTTGTCTGCCCGAAGAGCAATCCGTAGTGTCCTGTTTCGATGTATTGCATGTTATAGGTTGAAGGCATCCACGATGCAACCACAGATGGGTGATTTGCCCGGTGATCGAATCCGACCTTCGAGACCGTTTGACGGCGTTGGAACCGATTTTGCCGGTCCCTTTTCGATCAAGGCTTCTCCCTTTCGTAATGCCCGTATTGTGAAGGGCTATTTGTGTGTATTTGTTTGTTTGGCCACCAAGGCTGTCCATTTGGAGGTGGTATCGGCTCTGACTACGGAGGCCTTCGTCGCCGCGTTGGATCGCTTTGTTTCGCGTCGAGGTCTACCTTCCCTTATTAGGTCTGACAATGGCACAAACTATAAAGGAACTGTAAATTATCTTAAGGATGTTTCTGTGTTTATTGATAAAAATTGTACTAGTTTAAGTCAAATTGCTGCCCAAAGGGAATAACCTGGAAGTTTAGTCCCCCAAGTTGCCCCTAAAAACTTACACATACTCACTCATTCACACAATCATTCCTTTTCCTTCATTCCATTCATTCTCCCCTACCCCAGTCCTACTGTGATGGCCGCGCGCGCAAGATACGCTCTAAAATAAATTTTCTAAAAACCGCAAAAATCTACTAAAACTCAAAAGTTCGGGTGTGTCCAAGTGATAGTGCTCTCAAGAACTTTCTTCCTTTGTACGGGCGGAGTCCAGCGCTGGAGAGGAGCTGTGCCTTAGATTGAGACCACGAGGCCAGGTACCTATCCTTTTCATTATCCGCCCGTCCAACTGTTCCTTCGAGCCGCGTCCGCTATTCCTTATCCCGGATTCAATTATTCCTATCTAAAATTCGCCTTCATCGCCATACAAATCACACAAAAATACATTTATCGCATATTTCATTCAATCTCGCATACCCCACATCGCTATCTTTTCTCTCGCTAAAACTCATAAACGCATATATTTTCCTCATATATATCACTTTTATTATCTTATATATTCGCATTGGTATACGTATTTCATATTACAATTATCCGTAAACTATTATTTTTCGAAATAGTTTTATATTTTTCAAGCCGTTCTGAGCGCCCGCTTACCGCACTTACGATACCGCGTGGTTGCCGTTTCGCCGTTTCTGTGCGAGCGCCCGCGCCTTCGTAAGCCGCCAAATTTAAAAATCATATTTTTTAAATCGATTTCTCGTCGATTTAGTTTATGTTTTCACTCAAGTAGCTATACATTTTTCATTTCAATATGTCTAAAGATAATATTGAAGATTCCCCCGAAGTTATTCGTTTAAGAGCTAAAAGGGAACATCTTTTTACTATAATTCAACATACCTATTCCCTTAGCAAAAATGTTTCTGATGAAACCAATAAAGCTCAGTTTCTGATTATGGTACAGTCGCTAGAAAAAACTAGAACTGATTATATGCAGACACTCGATGATTTGGCAGCAGCTCAATTATTATTTGATCCAAAGTCCAAACCGGATTACTCGGGTATGAGATCCTTTGACCAACTTTATTGTCACATTAAAGCTTGTGAAAATAAATTGAGTGTAAATGTTTCTAAGTGCGATCAAAAATTTGAGTTGTTAAATAAAAAACTGCCCCCGCTTAATTTAATGTCATTCGATGGCACTCCCAGCAAATGGTCACTCTTTTACGAAAACTTTAAAAGTCTTATTCATGAAAACGCCCGCTTAACCGATGCTGAAAAGGTTCAGTACCTAGTAGGTAAATTAACAGGCAAGGCTTTGACGGTATGTTCTGGGATACCACCTACTTCAGATAATTATACAATTATTTGGAACGCACTTCTCGAAAAGTACCAGGACGTTAGAGTTCGAGGCTTCATTATACATTGATCGGATTATTAATTTTAAACCCAATCAATCTCTTGACGCATTTTTAGAACAGTTTTGCTCGGCAGAATCGGCTTTACGTAGATTAAAAATCGAAAATCTGTCAGATTACTTGTTTACTCATATCGCGCTCAACAAACTTGACAAAGAAGTCGTTAAGTTGTTCGAGCAATCACATTCCACGGTAGAAATACCTACTTTCTCACAACTCACGCAATTCGTAAAAGACCAAAGTAAAATACAAACGCTTCGCTCATCCGCATACACAAACAAAACGCACCCCTCAAACACTAATAAAAATACAAATAAAAACAAACAAACACACACTTTCTTAGCTAATACTGGTCCAATCGATCAGAACTTGCACGCATCTCGCATGTACTCACCGCATACGCAATCCCCCCAAAATTATGTACCGCGCACATTTAATACCGCTCAAAACGCTCAAACCGCTCAATCTCGCACGCAAAACTTACAGTCTCACAATTGTTTGTTATGCAATTCTCACCCTTCACACGCACTATACAAGTGTCAGTATTTTCTGAATGAAACTCCATCTGCAAGAAATAACTTAGTTGCGAAGTATAACTTTTGTATTAATTGCCTAGGATTTCATAATATTGCATCTTGTCGATCACAACATAGTTGTAATATCTGTCGCCAAAGACATCATTCATTATTACACATAAATGAAATTCCACAAATTAGCAACACAACTTGCAATCACTCGTTGGAAAGCTATCCCTCTCACTCGCACACGCACTACGCCGCAGCCGCTCCGCTCGCACCTATGCAATCGCCATCCGTTCAGGTTCAGCCGTACACTTCAAGCGCTGCGTCCGCTGCTCATCACTCGTCGGCATGCACCCAGGCAGCGCTTCAAGCCGCTGAAGTGCCATGCGTCAAAGCCAGTAGCAGCGCGCCGCCGCCGCCGATAGATTCAAATGCGCGCGCGAATTTAAATAACGTCGCGTTATCAGTTGTTACGACTTCTCGTTTTAATAACGTAGGTAGTACGGTAATTTTACCTACCGCTTCCGTTTTCGTTTATAATAAAAATAAACGTTATAACGTTCGCTTATTTATAGATTCAGGATCCATGAGTCATTTTATAACAAAATCTTGTTGTGATAGATTAAATTTAAAAATTACTCCCGCGTCATCCTCGATTATGGGTATCGGTCAAACTAAGAGTATATCATATGGAGTCACCACTCTTAAATTCCATTCCCGTTTTGATCCTTTGTGTTCATATGATATAGTGGCTCGTGTTATTGATTCGATCACCGATCGACTACCCAATTTTGAGTTAGATACCTCTCAATTGACTCACCTCAGTGACTTACCAATGGCTGATTCCAACTACCCTATGCCTAGCGAAGTAGACTGCTTAATAGGTAATGAGCTCTTCCCATTCCTGCTGGGAAATAACAAAGTGACTTCACCACACTCTTCGGTAGTTGCAGTAGAAACCACTCTTGGGTATTTAGCCATGGGTAGGGCTGCGGTGGCGCATATTAAACCTTCTCGCAATTCTAATAATAATAAAACTTTCTTTTGTTCTGTTGATCAAACTCCAACGCTAGAAACAATCACGCAACGCTTTTGGGAACTCGAAAGTGTTCCAAATAAAATTCACGTGAGCCCTGACGATGAGGCCTGTGAAAAAATATTTCAGTCAACTTACTCTCGAGATGACACCGGTCGCTATACCGTGCACCTCCCATTTAAAAACAATCCTTCAGAATTAGGATATTCCTATTCTATCGCTAAACGCCGTTTAATTAATTTGGAGAAAAAACTAGATGACAACCCAGACTTACGCTCTAATTATAATGACACTATACAAAATTACATAGACAAAGGTTACTTAACTAAGGTTGAGAATGCCTCGCCTACTGATCGCTCTTATTACATTCCACACAGAGCTGTTTATCGCCCTGATAAACAGACTTCAAAAAACACGTATCGTTATTGACGCCAGTAGTAAAACTACAAGTGGAAAGTCGCTTAACGATATACTCTATAAAGGTCCGAATTTACAGACGAGTATATTCGATCTTTTAATTAACTTACGCATGTTCTCCGTCGCTATGACTGCAGACATCGAGAAAATGTATTTTCAATTGAAACTTACACCTAAACATCACGCTTTTCAACGTATCTTATATCGTTTTGATTCCAAATCAGATATCGACACATTCGAATTCAACCGCGTATCTTTCGGTATATCAAGTTCACCTTACCTTGCCATGAGAGTCGTCCGCCAGCTGGCCGCCGATAGCCGCGATCAGTTTCCACTCGCCGCCGCTGAAGCCGAAACGCATATGTACATGGATGACTATATATCCTCAATGGATGGAGTAGATAACGCAGTTAGAGCCCAGTCTGAGCTGGTTCAAATATTTGCTTCCGGTGGTTTCAATCTAATCAAATGGATTTCTAATAGCCCTGATCTCATGGACAAGATTCCCACTTCCTACAAAAGTGAAGACGTCATAAAGTTTGACACTGATGCTTCATCTCCTCATAAAATAGTAGGTATGCAGTGGCAACCGACTACTGATCATTTTCAGTTCACAACGAACGCTGATATGCAAGAGTGCACCAAGCGCTCTATACTCTCTGTTACTGCGCGCTTATTTGACCCATTAGGTCTTATAGGCCCGGTAGTCACTTTTATGAAACTATTAGTTCAAGAATGCTGGATAGCTGACCTTAACTGGGATGATCCAGTAACTCCCTGCCATTTTAAACAAATGGACACAGTTTCATAATGAACTTTCTTATCTTGAACAGATAAAAATTCCACGACATATAGGGTTAAGTGCTCAACATGTCACTCTTATAGGTTTCGCAGACGCAAGTGAAAAGTGCTATGGCGCTAACGTATACCTACGCGTTAGTCAAAGTTCAAACTCACCTGGATCTGCCCAGTTGCTCGCCTCGAAGTCGCGCGTCGCCTCGCTGTCTAAGATGCCACTCGCTCGGCTGGAACTCTGTGCCGCACTCCTTCTCGCGAACCTCATAGATGTCGTTCGACACACTCTTTCAAAGAGATGTCATATCGATGAGACTTACGCCTTTTCAGATTCATCTGTCACGCTTACGTGGATCCATTCTCCACCTTATAAATTTCATACATTCGTCGCGAATAGAATAACTGAAATCAATTCAAAGCTTCCCGCTAAACATTGGTTTCATGTAAAGGGCACTGAGAATCCTGCAGATATTATATCTCGACCAGTAACGCCTAAAGCTCTAGTACATAATAAGTTCTGGTTTAAGGGTCCCCAGTGGATTGAACAGAGTTTCTCTGACTGGCCAGTTAAACCTTTTACAGTTAATTTTAATAGCTGTTTAGAAAATTTAGAGACAAAAACTATAAGTTTAGTCGTTCAAAATCCTGAAACTACTCAGGTTACACATCCAATTGAAACTTTGGCTGAAAGAATTTCAGATTGGTCGAAATTATTACGCTCTGTAGTTTATGTCTTGTACGCTTTATACGCAAATTGCGCCCTCAAGGGCCAATTACTGTACAAGATTTAGAATTTTCGGAACATTACATAATCCGTTATGTTCAAAATAAATATTTCTTTAAAGAAATTATCGCATTACAAAATAACAAATTATCTAATAACACTCTACTTAAGCTAAACCCTTTCGTCGACCAAGAAAGGCATTCTTAGAGTCGGTGGTAGACTAAGAAATTCGCAGCTAGATTTTGGTCAAAAACACACCTATTTTATTACCTTCCAAAGACACAATTACTCAGTTGATTGTTGACTATTATCACGTGACAAACCTTCACACAGGTCCGTCACTATTACTCGCTCTACTTAGACAAAAGTTCTGGATATTATCCGCTAGGAACTTGGTTCGCCAACGCGTACATAAATGTAATACATGTTTTAGGCTCAGACCTAAATTCACTTACCCTCGCATGGGAGATTTACCTTCCTATAGAATCTCTCAAGCTAAGTGTTTCGTTAATACCGCAGTAGATTACATTGGCCCCTTTTACATAACGCATATTAGACGCCGTGGAATCAAAAGCCATAAGGCATATGTATGCTTATTTGTATGTCTCGCCACAAAGGCGCTACACCTAGAATTAGTATCTGACCTTAGTTCAGATTTATTTCTCAACGCTTTCAAGCGATTTATTAGTAGAAGAGGCCCGGTTTCCATGATCTACAGTGATGGTGGAACCAATTTTATAGGCGCTAAACGTAAACTTAGCGAAATTTATGATTTATTACAGTCCACAGCTCACCAAAATTATATCAATAATTATTTATTGAACAATAAAATTCAATTTAAACATAGCCCACCAGTTGGTCCTCATTTTAATGGCCTAAGTGAAAGTAATGTTAAGAGTGTTAAAACTCATTTAGTTAAAACTATAGGCTCTCAGATCTTAACATATGAAGAGTTCATGACCGTCTTAGTTCAAATAGAAGGCTTGTTAAATAGTAGACCTCTTTGTTTGCTAGGTTCTGAACCTGAAGTAACCGCTCTTACTCCAAATCATTTCTTAAATATCACTCCTGTTCAATTTTTACCCGCTGAAAATTACACTGAAACACCTGATAATCGTTTATCTCGTTATCAGTTGTTATGTAAACTCACCCATGATTTCTGGCGCCGTTGGAGCCAAGAATATCTGACTTCTCTCCAACAGAGAGAAAAATGGACTAAGTCCTCAGAAAATATTAAACTGGGTACTGTTGTCATAATTAAAGACAACAATACTCATCCTTTTTGTTGGCCCCTGGGAGTTATTGAAGAACTCTATCCAGGAAAAGATAAAGTAGTTCGAGCTGTAAAGGTTCGCACTTCTTATGGAAGTTACATACGTCCAGTAATCCGAGTTTGCCCTTTGCCTACTCAATAAATTAATTATAGGAATTTATATTAGTTTATAAGTTCTAGTTTTCTTTAGTTAAGTACATACTCATATCTTTTCTTACATTGCTGTTCTCTGCTAGCTATTTATTCAATATATGTAGAGGAAACCTCTAGGCCGGCAGACTTGTCTTCGCCAAAACTTACACATACTCACTCATTCACACAATCATTCCTTTTCCTTCATTCCATTCATTCTCCCCTACCCCAGTCCTACTGTGATGGCCGCGCGCGCAAGATACGCTCTAAAATAAATTTTCTAAAAAACCGCAAAAATCTACTAAAACTCAAAAGTTCGGGTGTGTCCAAGTGATAGTGCTCTCAAGAACTTTCTTCCTTTGTACGGGGCGGAGTCCAGCGCTGGAGAGGAGCTGTGCCTTAGATTGAGACCACGAGGCCAGGTACCTATCCTTTTCATTATCCGCCCGTCCAGCCCCCATTGGGGAGGGATTTTTGAAGCGGCTGTGAAATCCGCAAAGACCCACCTCCGCCGCATTATCGGAGAAACGGCTCTAACTTTTGAAGAGCTGGCCACAGTGTTTTGTAAAGTTGAGGCGGTCCTCAACTCTCGTCCTCTCTGTCCGCTATCTCCAGATCCAAATGACTTGGAAGCTCTCACCCCTGGTCATTTTTTGGTGGGAGGGCCTTTGAATGCCCTGCCCGAATACCCGTGGAAGGACGAACGCGTATATCGGTTGTCGCGTTTTCAAATGTTGCAGCAAATGAGCCAGGACTTTTGGCGTCGCTGGTCGCTTGAATATTTGCATTTGCTGCAGCAAAGAGTGAAGTGGACAGACAGGACTGAGCCTCCCAGGGAGGGTGATCTAGTATTGTTAAAAGAGGCAAATTTGCCCTCATTGCTTTGGCGACGAGCTCGCATATTACGTTTGATTCTTGGCGGAGATGGCACTCCGCGTGTGGCTGAGGTGTTGGTCGACGGTTCGATTTTAAGGAGAGGTGTGACCTCTCTCGCCCGCCTTCCCGTAGAGTAAGCTAGCGGTCTGCTTCTCAGACCGGGACGGGGGGATGTTTGTAATATAATGGGTGAAACTAAACGCAGGCGTTTCCCATTGCTGCCGCCAGAGGGCGTTCGGGGTTTTCACACTGCTAGCGTGGAATGCATCGTGTGGTCGCCATTGCATTGTCCCGGGCGATATCGGTTTGATTTTAATACGCGGAGCGGTCTCGCGTCTTTTGCTTGTTGTTTAGTTTGAGTGATAATTGTGAATTTCCTGTTTGTTAAATAACTATTGAATTTGTGTTTGAGAAAAACTCTGTTATTGTGACTTTTTCTTGTGAGAGGTGACACGTGGCTGGCTGTTCACATCTGACTGTTCCCGAGTGAAACTACGGGAAGAAATCTATTTAGTTGTCCTGGGGAATTGAGATCTCAAGGGTTAGGTAGGGTGATTAGGAATTCCCCCTTCCCGAAGACACTCAAGTTTGGATCCGAAGAGAAAGAAGATTTAATTTGGTAAGTGTTCAATTGTATTTAATTTATAGGTTAGGTTATCATATAGGGCCCTGTAGCTCCCTTCATAAGCTACGGTGGTAGCAGACTGCGTTAAGTTATTTAGGTTTTAGTCGGGCAAACGTGGTGCCGCGTGGAGATTTCTTCCCGGTACTTATTTTTTACCGGTGGTTTTTTCCCGGTGAAGTTCCGGTACAGAGTTCTTCCCGCCGCTTCGTTTGTCCGGATTCGCTCTGCGCACATTTTCTGGCAGCAGAGCGTAGTTGCTCTGCACAGTGCGGACATCCGGATGATGTTCCGCCAGACAGTCATACATCCTGAGGACAGGCGATTCCAGTTGATACTCTGGCGTGAGCGCCCTGAGGATCCTGTGACGGTGTATGAACTCAACACAAACACGTATGGTTTGAAATCTAGTCCCTATATCGCCATCAGATCATTGCTTGAATTGGCAGAGCGGGAACGGATCCGCTTTCCCCGTGGGGCTTCCGTGCTGTCACGTGACTTGTATGTTGATGACGTGTGCACCGGAGCCCAAAGTATTGAGGAGGCCCTCCTACTGCGGGATGAATTGATTGAAATATTGAAGACAGGTGGCTACGAGCTACGTAAGTGGTTGTCTAATGAGCCTAAAGTTCTAGAAGGGATCCCGGAGGATCACCAACAGAACCCTCACCTGTTTGAGGATGTGGATGATCCCAACAGGATAGCGGTGCTGGGCATGCAGTACCAGCCGCTAACCGATATTTTTACATTCCAAGTGGACTTGGAAATACCAAAGGTCTGGACTAAGAGAACGGTGTTGTCCGTAATAGCCCGTATGTTCGATCCAAGCGGTTGGATCAGTCCAGTGATATTCTCTGCAAAGTGTCTTCTTCAGAGACTTTGGACTTTGGGCGTCTCGTGGGACGAGCCGCTGTTTGGCTCTCCATTGGATGATTGGCTCGAGTTGTTTTCATCGATTAAGGAAGTCAATCGGATTGCCTTGCCTCGTCGAATATTGCCCCCGGGAAATATCGAGCCAGCCTGCATGGCTTTTGTGACGCGTCGGAGCGAGGCTACGCCGCGTCAGTCTATATGCGGACAGTTGACGCCGATGGCCGGGTCAATGTCTCGCTTTTGTTAGGGAAGAGCAAGGTCGCCCCCATCAGGACTAGGCTGACTGTTCCCAAGCTTGAGTTGAGTGGAGCTCACCTTCTTTCTAAATTGTTGCATCACGTTGCCAGTGAGCTGGCGGCCACGGTCGAGATACGGGACATCTTCGCCTGGTCGGACAGCCAGGTCGCGCTTGCATGGTTGCGCGCGGCCCCACATACCTTGGAGGTTTTTGTGGGAAATCGGGTTTCCCAAATCCAGAATATCGGAATTGATATAACATGGAGACATGTGCCGGGAGAGCTTAACCCAGCGGACTGTGCCTCCCGAGGTTGTACGGCACCAGAATTGGTGTCACACCCGCTCTGGTGGGGTCCAGAGTGGCTGATGGGATCAGAAACTTCTTGGCCTGTCTGTCAGACAGATGTTACTTCTTTGAGTTTGACTGGGCTCCGTGTACATGCTGTAGTCGCTGAGACGACGTCGGGGCCGGATTGGCTACTTGCTCGGTATAGCAGTTTGGATAAGCTTCTGGGTGTTACCAGTTGGATTAAGCGTTTCATACATAATTGTAGAAACCCACAGGCAAGGCGGTTGGAGCCGATTGCAGGTGCAGAAGAGCGCCGGAGCGCATTGTTGCATTGGGTCCGTGTCGTGCAGACCGGACGGTTTGAGTCAGAGCTTCGTATTTTGCGCGACGGACGCGCTAAGTTGAAGGGCGCGGTCGCTCGTTTGAACCCGTACATCGACTCGGATGGGCTTCTTCGGGTTGGAGGCAGGCTCCGGAAGGCGGATCTTCCATATGAGACTCGCCATCCTCTGTTGTTGCCCAAGGGCGGACCCTTGGTGCAGCTTTTGGTGTCTGATCGACACATTCGTAACGCCCATGCTGGGTGCAATGCTTTGTTGGCTATTTTGCAACGCGAGTTTTGGATTTTGTCTGCCCGAAGAGCAATCCGTAGTGTTCTGTTTCGATGTATTGCATGTTATAGGTTGAAGGCATCCACGATGCAACCACAGATGGGTGATTTGCCCGCTGATCGAATCCGACCTTCGAGACCGTTTGACGGCGTTGGAACCGATTTTGCCGGTCCCTTTTCGATCAAGGCTTCTCCCTTTCGTAATGCCCGTATTGTGAAGGGCTATTTGTGTGTATTTGTTTGTTTGGCCACCAAGGCTGTCCATTTGGAGGTGGTATCGGCTCTGACTACGGAGGCCTTCGTCGCCGCGTTGGATCGCTTTGTTTCGCGTCGAGGTCTACCTTCCCTTATTAGGTCTGACAATGGCACAAACTATAAAGGAACTGTAAATTATCTTAAGGATGTTTCTGTGTTTATTGATAAAAATTGTACTAGTTTAAGTCAAATTGCTGCCCAAAGGGGAATAACCTGGAAGTTTAGTCCCCCAAGTTGCCCCCATTGGGGAGGGATTTTTGAAGCGGCTGTGAAATCCGCAAAGACCCACCTCCGCCGCATTATCGGAGAAACGGCTCTAACTTTTGAAGAGCTGGCCACAGTGTTTTGTAAAGTTGAGGCGGTCCTCAACTCTCGTCCTCTCTGTCCGCTATCTCCAGATCCAAATGACTTGGAAGCTCTCACCCCTGGTCATTTTTTGGTGGGAGGGCCGTTGAATGCCCTGCCCGAATACCCGTGGAAGGATGAACGCGTATATCGGTTGTCGCGTTTTCAAATGTTGCAGCAAATGAGCCAGGACTTTTGGCGTCGCTGGTCGCTTGAATATTTGCATTTGCTGCAGCAAAGAGTGAAGTGGACAGACAGGACTGAGCCTCCCAGGGAGGGTGATTTAGTATTGTTAAAAGAGGCAAATTTGCCCTCATTGCTTTGGCGACGAGCTCGCATATTACGTTTGATTCTTGGCGGAGATGGCACTCCGCGTGTGGCTGAGGTGTTGGTCGACGGTTCGATTTTAAGGAGAGGTGTGACCTCTCTCGCCCGCCTTCCCGTAGAGTAAGCTAGCGGTCTGCTTCTCAGACCGGGACGGGGGGATGTTTGTAATATATTGGGTAAAACTAAACGCAGGCGTTTCCTGTTATCGCCGCCAGGCGTTTTGGGGTTCTCACATTGCTCGCGTGACATGGCTCGTGGACGGTCGCCATTGTCCTATGCGATATCGGTTTGATTTTAATACGCGGAGCGGTCTCGCGTCTTTTGCTTGTTGTTTAGTTTGAGTGATAATTGTGAATTTCCTGTTTGTTAAATAACTATTGAATTTGTGTTTGTGAAAAACTCTGTTATTGTGACTTTTTCTTGTGAGAAGTGAAACGTGGCTGGCTGTTCACATCTGGCTGTTCCCGAGTGAAACTACGGGAAGAAATCTATTTAGTTGTCCTGGGGAATTGAGATCTCATGGGTTAGGTAGGGTGATTAGGAATTCCCCCTTCCCGAAGACACTCAAGTTTGGATCCGAAGAGAAAGAAGATTTAGCTTGGTAAGTAGTTTTCAATTGTAATTAATTTATAGGTTAGGTTATTATATAGGGCCCTGTAGCTCCCTTCATAAGCTACGGTGGTAGCAGACTGCGTTAAGTTAATTAGGTTTTAGTCGGGCAAACGTGGTGCCGCGTGGAGATTTTTTCCCGGTACTTATTTTTACCGGTGGTTTTTTCCCGGTGAAGTTCCGGTACAGAATTCTTCCCGCCGCTTCGTTTGTCCGGATTCGCTCTGCGCACATTTTCTGGCAGCAGAGCGTAGTTGCTCTGCACATTTCAAAAGTATCCATATATCCAGCTTTATTCATAAGGTAACCAAACGAAGTCGAATTAAAAATTTTATAAGACAAGGCGTTCTTCCTACTTAATTTACTATTTATCGAATTGACGTAAACTCGCGATAAAGCTGTGTACACAAGCTGCCAGCCAGTTAATCCTCGAAAAGGAAGGTCGAAAGAACTCAGCGTCAGGACTAATTGCAACTCCGCTGATAATCCGTTCACAGCGGGCGGCCTCTAAATTAAAAATCCCAAGTCCGGCCTCGATGCAGCCCTGGATTACGATCCCACGGCGAGCCCCTCCCTTTAGGGTGAAATTGTAAAACTTCGCAAAATCCAAGAGATGAAATAGTAATTTATCAAAGGATTTTGAGAGTCCCAAGGAGTTTGAGTGAGCGATGAATTCGCTTTATCGTAAATTGCAGACTTATACACCAAAATAAGTAAAAAATCTTCCGATGGGACAGGCACCAGTAAAGGTCACGTCAAATGCAGCTGTATGCCGTGACAATAGTCACTAAATTGCACCAAAAAGTAAATGTAATAACGCACCTTACAATTATCAAACCGACAAATCAAACGTTTGTTTCTTTGAAACCGTAATGATTATTTTGATTTATAGTTATTGTTAGCTCGTGAATAATACCTATGCAGAGTGCACTCCACTGCTGGTATTAATATTCAAACGCCATTGGACCACCGGTGCATGGGATCCCAGCGGTATTAGGTTCATTAAAATTGCCGACATTAAGCCAACGCGGTAGGGTATGTAGAGTACCTACAACATATGTGTATGAACGAACACTTTGTAGGTAGGAATTTAGAAAATAACAAGAATATTGTTTCTATTAAACACCATAATGCTACTGGTCATTGGAGATCCGGTCATGAACTTTAAGTAGAACTGGACAGTCACCTTGCATGTCGGGTGATGACAGGTGAAGTAAAGCGTTAACGAATGTTGGCCTTAAATAGGAGAAGACGAGGTTATTAGATGACACGAAATAATCATATTAGTAGCAGGGGATAGAAATGAGAAGAAAGATATCAAGGATGACACAAAAGAACACACAATGCTGATGAATAAGGTAGAGAATAGAGATTATGAGATTTCACGTTATGCTTCGATCAATTTTAATTATCTTAACAGGACAACAGAGATGAGCGATATTTAAAACCCTAACTTAGAAACAGCACGAGAGGCAGCTGCGTAAATGTTAATGTTTAAAAAAATTACCATCCTGTAGCCAGTGGCGTATTAACTTAGAAATAGATTAATATGACCGTATAGCTCAGATCGGGCGTGGAAGCCATTTCCTCCATAGTCCAACAGCTGTTGTAAAGGTTACCTCGCACCTGCCCCCACCCCCATCGGCTTAATTACAATCCTATTAACGAAATCGTCTGTCGCCTTGTTCGGTCAATTGGCATTTAGGGACGCGCTGTAAATGCTGGATTGCAATGAACTTGGCGACGATTAATGGGTCACGTCGCAAGTTAATCGCATAGTTATTTATGTTGTGACACTAAAGTACATAATATATCAAAATTGATAAATATATCAAAGGATATGCAAATACATTGATAATGTTTACTGCACCCTACATTTTTTTTCACGTATATTTCCTTCCACCCAAAGGTTGGCTGGAAGAAATTGCATTTGCGATAAGCCCGCCTTTGCGCTCATTTAAAATGTTTTTGTTACTTTTGTTACTATGTATTTCTTATCTGTAAATGGTGCAATAAAGTGTTGATCTATCTATCTATCTATCTACATTGACTTATTCCTTATAACAAAAAGCGAATGCAATAACAATATATTTAATGAGTAGATAAGACGATGCAATATTACGCAGTGAAGTGATTGTAATGAATGTGCAATTGTGCAATCGACAAAAATATACGTCAAATACAATAAATAAATTTTACGTCAAATGCAATTCACGATCACAACCCTGAACAATGAATGTTTGTGATTGGTTAAAAAGAATCGTCAAGACGTACACGTGCGTGGGTATAAATCTACAAAGGGTGTGTTTTTCGTTCATAGTGCAAAAAACCGACAATTACCGGATTAAGGATAAAAAGGGTACGGGTTTATTCTTCTTTTCGTTGGTAACTTTGGTCTTTTTCTTTGGAGTTTTCTCGAATCGGAGAATGTTTTAATTAAATAACGGAATGAAGTGGCTGTACGGCGAAGTACGATGGGTTCGTGATAAGGTATGAACTGAAAATTAAATCATATATTTAACTTTCGTTGCTTTTACAGTGCGGTAGGGTACGGTAGATATCAAGCCAAGCGGCTTGATGACAAAGTGGTTGTACTCTACAGTAAAACCTAGAAATTACATTAGAAACTAGTAGCACACTTTTTCATACCTACAACTTTGATGTTCTCGAAAATTTGAAACAAACAACATCCAACACAAACTCAAAGAAGACGATTCCTCGTAACAAGGCAAAAAAAGGTCTGATGTAGTCGTTCTTTCAGCCGTAAAAAACGAGGATGGCAACGCAACATTCAAGCCGCAAGGAATAACATTCTGAAAGGTTTTATTTTTGTCATTAGAGAACCCTAAAAATCGCAGAAGACCAGCGATCGCCGGCGGCGACCGACGGGAAGTTGCAGTTTATGATTCGCATGAAACGAACCGAACACCGCTGCACTCAATATTTCAATATCAATCAAGAGTTTGTTAATTAAAGCGAGTTGATGAATCAATGCATCGACTGACAGCCCTTCCATCTCCATTTTTATTTTAATTTCGCAAGTTCAAGTCGATCAATCAAGAAATGAAGATACTACCGCTGTTACGAATGAAGTAATTTGTATGACACGTTATTTAGTCCTTTTTTAAAAATAATGTAGATAGGGAATGATTGATTCGTATTCTATTTCTAGAAATTGATTCGTACCTTTTACAGAAAAACTTAAATACACAGAATAGTAACATGAAAGAAAATATTTGCTCTCGCCACATGCTTTTTATTGTGATAAATAAATTTTATTGCACAATTATTTAGCACGTAACATATTCATAATGTATTAAAATTGGCTTTATTCGAGAAGCCATGTAGGAGTAGGAACTCGGGGAACCACAGACCCTCATCATAACAAAGTAAGCGAAACAGCCTAATGACCGGTACATAAGTGCAGATAATTTCGCCACGTCCGCTGGCTCGAGGCGCACACGCACGCGACTACTCCTTTCGGGAGAACCTCGGGGACGTTCAAGCGAATCTCACCATTATATCTTAGAACACAAGAGCTTTGGAGAACTTGACAGCTCCATTGAGGTAATGATGGACAGTCTGCTTTGTACTCACTAATTTCTATACCGTTATGTTATGGAAACCGCTTCCAAGTTCGCTATTGTCAATAAATTGGTGTGCTTTTAGGTATTTAAGTATCTTGTTCCTGTTCGGGTTACTACCAGAAAAGGAGCAAGATATTGAAATCATCACGACAAGCAAAGTTACGCAGCAATTTGGCAGACTCATCTCGCACATTGAAACCATATTAAAATTAAACACCATCCATTACAGTTGTAAAACTGGATGGTGTAACAGGAATATCATTTGAGAGTTGCCTCGAAACTTTTCCCAGAATCAGCATAACTTTTCCCAGAAATAACATTATTTGTGCAAGATTCCTTCTTTCAACAATTTTATGCGCAACAAGCCACAAGACTGTGCTGGATTGGATTATTTACTTTAGTTGGCTTGATTCCAAGTGCTTGAGATTCAAGTTTTCTTCTTCACAAGAGCTTTTTGGATAAACCTCAGCACCAAAAAACCCTGTAGTATATTTGTATGTAGTTCAATTTATTTAGTTGGCTCCCGACTTCTTCGTCTAGAGTTGTTCAATCTTCAGGCTTTTAGGTAATAAACCATAGCTACATCTACGATCTTGACAACTAAATTACAAGCAGCTCGTTGCTCAACGTGTCACTTAATTATTTAATTTTTTAGCTTTATCTTTTGGCCCCCCTACTTCTTCGTCTAGAGCTATAGCTTCAGGTAATAAACCGTAGCTACATTCACAGGTTCCACAACTAATGTAATTACAAGCAGCTGGGCCCGTCACTAGTCAAGTGTCGCTCGCACAAAAGACGACAGCGATCGATCGACTCGCGTTCGCGACCATTGTTCGTCCAAATGCATCGCATAGGGCTGCCAAATTAAAGGGCTCGCCTTGAAATTTGGATTTTTTCTTAAATATCTTAACTTAATACGAAGAGCGGGAGCTATTTAAATTAACGAACAATCATAGCTTTAATAAACAATTTAACTTCATTCTGAACAGCTTTTGACGAGGCAGTCCTAGTGAATAGTCTACTGAATACTACTACTACTATGTACTAGTCTACTGTGGGTGTCTAGTGAATAGGCTGCTTCTGGGTAAGCTCGCTACATCGAAGACCTCATCTCTGTCCTCGGGCAAGATTGTGGTCAAGAGCAAACATACATACATACATACATAGTATCACGTCTTTATCCCTTACGGGGTAGACAGAGCCAAGAGTCGCGAGACTCGAAGGCCACGCTTAGCTGAATAGTGGGCTTTCTGATGGAATGGAGATTCAGGTATAGTGACGGGTTGCTAGCCCATCGCCTATGAGTGGAGGAATCCCCAGTTTTAGAGCCCTTTCCCTCGATTGGCTTTTACAACCTGCGTTTGGGGAGAGAAGCAGCTGGCACATTCTATGTTTTTCTTTGCTCCCAGACCAGCATGGAATAATATTTAATAATAAAAAAAAGTCCTGGCTAGGGCTCTGAATCACAAGTGCTGCCTAGTCAAAAATGTAGATTTTTCTTGTTTAGTTTTCAAGATAGCCATTCTGAACTCATAAACAGAACATATTAGGACAAAACTCGTCAATTTGTCAAGGTCTGTCATTTGGCAACCCTAACCAGTTCCTACATCTGTTTCGTTCCTTTTTCCTCGGCTTGCATAATGAAACCAGCCCATTGTGGAAAACATCCACAAAAGAACACGCACTTCTCCTCCATATTTTATAAGAAAAAATAACAGGGGCCCGCGGCCTAAAAGGTGGGCGTGCGTAGAGGCTGTCGGAAATGAGAAAGCCGATGCAACTGTTATGACATACGCGGTTCGTTAGCTTTTAAAATAAAGAAGGTTTAAACTTCGAACTACTTCAAACACCTAATAAGGGCCTTAAAGAGTATCCGCCAGCCATCTTTTTTAGGGCTTTACATACAACCTGTCAGTTTTTTTTTTAATTTTTAACGTTCGGAGAAACCCGTAACTGATATTTTATATGCTTTGCTGTCTAAATAAATTAATATCAGTTACATATTCCTTTTCAACGTTAATTGACTTATAAAAGTGTTTTCAACCTACAGCTTGGGTGTCTGCCAGAAGTAATACAGTATGAACTCAAAAGTATTAATTAAATTGAAACAGTTACAACTTCAATAGAGTGAATCAAACTTCCGAGACGAGTTTCGCTTGTTTTGTCTACTTTGCACCAAGTTTACATTTACACGTTTACTACGTAATTGCCGTACGTTTTGAAAACAGCTGGCAGATATGGGCTCCATTGACATAACAACTGTTTAATTGAATGAAAACATGCTTCTGGCCGCAAAATTACAATATTACCTTCGCAGAATAGCTCTTAATACAAAAGTCGACAAAAAAGCGGTTGATGTTTTATTCTGCGTTAAATATAAAAACTATTTTGCAAAATGCGCCATGTGGTTATTATGAAAAAGAAGTACATAAAAGTTCTTTTGGAGGGAGTTATTTTCAGTGAAATGATCTTATTGAAAACAAATTCACACAACATTGACCCTAGCAGCGGAAGTGGCGTATCGAAAAATCGATACTTTACAGACAAGCATTGCTTGCTATAGCCACAGATTATAATAAATAGCTACGTTTGTCCGACGACGACGCAGCAAGTCTCGTCGATATCTAGAAAAATCGTTAACTATTACCACATAATAGTACAAGTGCTATCACTTCAATAATGTATCGAAAATCTATATTCATGCTCTACAAAATCAAAAAAGGTTATAAAAGTGAGATTAAATTAATTTTGTAGAGCATGTTAAATCACACAGATCCTACAACCGGATCATATAATATGTACTTAGGTCAGTACATATATTATAGGTTATATCTCGAGGGGCACAGCGCCTATTAAGTGCACTTAATTCCGACTAACTGTTGCCCGTCGGGCTTCACATCGGGGCCTTGCTACCAGATTTATTATAACAGGGCTTCCAACTTTTGGTGCTGATGATGAGTACAGTGTGACATAAAAGAGTAGAAAATAAATGGGGGCGTTATTTTCACTTAGCTAGCAACACTGGGTGTTAACTCAGAATACAGAACAAACTGTTTGTTCTGTATTCTGAGGGTGTTAATCAACCAATCACATAGATTGTGCATAGATTTTTAACCAATGACGGCCATTCGATCTGGTATTGCAATGATAGAAAAAAATTGTTCGCCCTAAATTCGTTTTCTTATCTTTTATGTCGCACTTTTCTTTTATGTTGTACATCAGTTAAAATTCTGACTCATGTATGGTAGTTTTCTCATAGACCACCTCATTCTGGTCTGCTCTAAGACTTCATTTGGCTCATTCGTTCCTCTTCTTTTTATTCGTTACCTCACTCCTGAATCGTGACAATTACTCATCTGTCTACTTCTTCTCGCCATTTATTTCGTTCATTAATTATTTACTTGATGTACTAGTAGTTATTGTTCAAGTTCTAATTGAGTTCGGTGGAAAAATAAAAAATAAGGTAATTAACTTATTTAACATTATCTTATTATAGTTATTTATTAGTACAATATTTAATTGATTAATTATAAACATACGATAATAGGGCCCACTGAATTTAGGTCAAAATTTTGCATATCCAAAGATAAAGCTACATACGGACAAAGCTGAAAAGAGCCAATAGGGAATATTACACAAAGCTTGACTTAGATGGCTGCACATATAGTACACAAACCATACCTACCTTGGAGCACAAGTTAGTAAAGTCATTGTCATTTGACAAGCCATGAAAGACGTGTCATTGTCAATGTCAAAATACTTTGTTTACTCCATACGCTAGTGCTGCCCACTGGCGTGATAATATCACAGTTACATTTTCTATTTAAACATTATCGGTTTTCGTATCTATCGATATATCGATTACGCTACACACTAATACATATTTCCCACGATGTTGCATATTACGTTTTGCTCACGCACACCACTCGATTGCACGTGATAATATGCCGATCAACTCCACTTATCTAGTCATCAATCTGAAATAGACCATATCACAGCGCAATAGAACTTATTTATCAGCACATAAAAAGCTAACGATATGAAAGTGGATTTTCGCATGATCCAACTTCGGAACTGCTCGAATACTTTTAATTATCGACTAATTAATCTGTACGTAATCGCAGCGCTTTTTTTGTTAGTAATCGAAACGAAAATCGACTTTCCCAGATACGGAATACGTTCCAAAATTCCATGAGATAAAAGGTTTGGTTTAAAAAAAAAACGCATGGATGCGGCATTGAGTGTTGTACAGAGGGCAGGTGTGAAATATAACTGCCGATCATTGTTAACGATCGCTTGTCTGATCGGATTTTTTAATCGATTATATGTCGATTTTTCAATAGCGTATGCTTTGGAATAGATATTTTAAATTCTATTTTTACCGACTTAGATATTAGTTGGTATGGTAAATATAACAAGATCCCATTAAAGTTAACAACAAACGTTTAGCGTTTATTTTATTGCTGCGACTAAAAGTGGTGAAAATAATAACGCAATAAAAGGTTAATGTGGGTTATAACTACTGCAGTTGCTTTGGCTCTGATTAATGTAACATTCTTCACATAAAGTGCAATATTCTACAGATATTTAGCCGAACGCAATACTATACTATACTTACCTAGACAAAATTAATTTAACACCGAATTTACCACATACGTTCAATACGAATCGCAGTTCTAACTTGAAGAATTCCTAGAAACTAATTTAGAAATAACCTTCACGTCCTCAATTTTTAAAATTGCTGACTGTTATTATTACGTTACGTGGCAGTATTGAAAACTGCATTGAGATTGTTTTGTACCGTAAATCGCAGTTTTCCACGCAATCCTTTTCCATCTACTTAGGAGGCGTTCTAATTTTTAGGACAGTCCGGCTTATTTTTGTCGAAAATTCTCAGTTTCCAATCCAACAACCCGGTTTAGGTACATTGTCCTGTAGCTATCAAGCTATAAAGGCAGTCAGCCGCGCACGACGGACTTCCCCACCCAGGCGGCTCCGCGGGCGACCATGAGTCACAGAATAAAAAACTACAGAAGACCTTGTTTGCAAGACGAAGTACAAATTATGGGAGATGATTGCAGGTTTATCCAGCGAGCAATATAACTTGCCCTTAGATCTTAGAACAAGGAAGCTAGAAGCCGACACAACTAGCGGGATCGATTTTATAGTGGTTATAGAAATAATATTATGGACAAGTGAAAATATATATGGAGAAATAAATGATTTGAATCTGATAAAGATGACGAAGATTCCATTCATGATGGAATATAAGACACAACATAAAAGATGGTTAAAGCACATAATACGGATGACGAATATAAAACTCATTTTAATGCAGTATAGCTGGCTCTTATAAGGCGAATAAAGAAACAAAACCTGCAATTTTTAACTTTTAAGATGGATTTCTTAATCCCTTCGTCGATATTGATCAATGCGCTTGAATCTGACTTCAAGTGTAAAATTTTGGGCAAACATCTTCGACCAGACCCTCTGTACGTTATTATATGTTGCGTTGCGGCGAGACGTCTCGAGTGTCGAAGCTACCTGTGTTTCTCCAATATGCATAATTAATGTTTCACGTGTCAGGGCCCGACTCAGGCCTCACTCGGCTAAAATTACTGACTTCTAATTAGCCACGTTACTTCGCAAATTCCTTTTGTTACTCTGTAAACACATTCTCTGTAATATTCTGCCCTGTGATTAAAGCATTCTGAATTCCTAGACTCTACTGTTTCATATTTCACTAGATACAGAGAATTTCTGTCTGAGATGCTATCTGGACATGTTTATCGTCTACATCCTAGATGTAAAACCAGCCCTCATGGCAGCTTATTTAAGGATATCTTGAGCAGTTAACAAAGTAAGGGTATTCAGGTGAAGATATATATAAAAGTTATGCGTCATTCCTTCATTGGAAGCCGAGGCTGGTAACTGAATACATATCGCGATGTTTGCACGATTTATTCAGCCCTGACGTGATTTGAAATACTTCCATAACCTGATGTCGCATACAAAGCTGCTTCAAGTCGCCAGTGAAATAACTGTCGTCAAACGTGTACCAAGTTGAACGACAGTAAAAACTGCAAGCCTGCTTGCTGCATGCCATCTGCAGAGCGGAATAAAAACTGTCGCCGCACGCATGCGAAGATCAAGAAACGAAGAACTCATACAAATGAAAACAACGATCCACTCACGCACGAAACCGAATGCTGCTATGCTTCACTGCTAAGTGTGATAACTAGCTCTCGCGTCAACGCGGTAATCGCTGACGCAAGTATGTACGACTGTTTATATACCACGCGGCCGTGGCAATGACTCGCACGCCGAAAACATTACATAAAGTATTACAGCCAGACAAGTTCAATGTCGCGAACAAAGATCGGGAAAGTGGTCCGGCTGTGCCGGCGCAGGCGCGGATAATTGCGATGTAATCAGCGTTTATCCATCCGCTCGCCCGGTTTCCTTATACGGGAGCGCAGCTTGCGGACGCATAGAAGAAACAGCTGAGCGAGGCACGCGCCTCGAATGCATATTAATGTCGCACCCGCAGCAAAAACGCGAATAAAATCGAAACGCAACGATGAAATATCGGACGGGTTTGTGCAGGCGCCTCAATTATACAATTGTCGTATGCGAACAACGAATAAATCAAACTCCTCGGACGCTTTTATGGAAATCGAAAAGTTTTTCCATTACGTTTCTTGTTTTCGATGTGATAGGAACTCGCCGCGTCAGTTCGCGTTTATCACTTGGGTTTTATTTGCTTCGTGTCGACCTAAAAATGAAACGGAAACGTATAATTGGAAAAGAACACCATTCGTTCAGTTTTTCATGTTAACACCTTTACTAGTTGTGGTTGAATGTGTTGAATCCATTCTTTGAGGCGATCTGATGAATAAGGTTCATGTAGACGTTTATTTAGAATTTTCTCTTCGTGAAAGACATTGTTGAGATCATACCGGTAATACATACATGAAGTTAGATAATATTATTATACTATTATTTGACAAGATTATGTTTTCATCACAATGGTTAAAGGTTTCAGCGAATATATTTGTCGATATTTTTAATTACATTACATTTCCTGGCTGAAGAGACACAACCTTTCCGGTGCTTTTATTCAATAACATGCATTTATATCGAAATAAATCTTGTTATTCGGAAATTCTGCTATTATCCCAACCCCCGACCCTCCGAAGAATGTAAGAACAATGTATTTATCGGGTGCTACCATTGGCCCGGTCACATAATTGACATTTAACCCCCACCCCGAACTACAGCTGCTGTTGGAAACATCCAATAAAAGTGCGACATTAACAATTTCACTAAGCGATTGGATATTTACGCTGCTTTTACCCGCTTTCTGGAAAAAAGTTCAAATAACGTTGGCCCCTGTCCGTAAATTTTTATTAGGAGCGTTCAGCTTAACTCTCCTCGTCTTGGATTTACATTACAAATGTAGGAAGATTTTAGGAATGACTCTTTTGTTCTATTTATTAAATCTCTCCCTACGAATAAGAGGGTTTATATCAGTTAAACCTGTTCTATTGGCAGGTGAATCAAAAGAGTTCAAGATCTTTTGTTCGGTAATTTGAAAATCTTGGTTTTTTTCCTGTATATCATGATCATACATTTTTCTGCTTCTTGAAATACAATAAGTCTGCTACTAGCAACTGTAGCTGATGCCTCATGAAGTTGGCATTTCCGCATCTCCTATGTTGCGGCTTTATAAAATATCGGAAGATCCTTTCTCTCTCTCTCTCTCTATCTCAGCCAAAAGACTGAAGATCCTTTAAGATAATTCAATTTTCAATCAAAGACATGTCTTTTACAGATATACTTTTTACTGATTCTTTTCACTCCTTTGCTTGCGAGCGGTACAATGCTCAAAGTCCTTTGAAGACTTTACACCGGTAAGGCCTCGAAGCTAAAATAGAAATACTATGTAACTATGTACATAAATTTAGAAGAATTAGCACCAGGACAAGAGTTTATTACAAAACATTGTGCAGCTTGCGGTCTCTAATGATATAAACATGAAATTCAAAGGCAATTAGGCGTGGATAGAATAGAAAATAATCGATGTTTATGCTAAAAAGGCAGGTGGTTGGGTCGACGACGTTAGACCTTTTAAAGGATCTAGGCGTGTGCCCGCGCACGCTGCACATGTCTTTATTAATAGAAGTGCAGTTGTGCAGACTCTTGCGCTGTCAATATGCGTTTTTTGCACCCGCCATGATACTTTGTGAGTGGATGTATCAACTTTACGTTTCTTATATGATTATGTGGTGTTAACACGCGAATAATGAGAATTTACAGATATGTACAACTTTTTGCCGTAAAGTAGTTTCAATTGACGTTTTGTATGAAGTTGGAGGAGACATGTTCAGAAGTGATGCGAAATAGATTAAATTACAAATTGTTTCTTTTTTTTTAAATTTAAGTATGTATGTGTAAGTAAGTGTATACGAGATCCATTTCACCTATCCACCGATAAGACAATAATGGCAGAAACTGTGCATTTTTATTGTAAAATTGATCGGCGATAACTAATTTTATATAGCCTCCGTCGCCAAAGGTCATAAGTTTTACATTATCAACCGCAACATCCATATAATAAAAACAAATGCGTCATTTTCGTCAACATATATACCGAACGAAATGGAACATTAAAGAATATGGCTGAGGGTATCGTCAGACGTATTTTACGACATTTCAGCCTTACGACAATATTACGTTCGGTTACTATTCAGCCTTGATGTTATGTAATTTTGGAAAGTATAGCTTTAAGTTAGATTAACTACATGTGGATCAAGCAGTGGATCTAAGTGGAAGGTGGCCTTAAAATATTTTATCAACAAATCAACTGATGCCAAAAACTAATTTCGTATTATATAATATAAAATTGTGTCCCTTGCATGAAATATCTGTAGTTTCGTAAATTCATTATTCATTCATAGTTAACGTTATCAATTTGTCACTATGACGACGTGCAGTGCGAGTGCCAACTGATTACATCATGCCAATGTTTGTTTACGACAATTGTAGTTTAGTTATTATCTACACACAGCCACAGAATTAATATAAGTACTACGTACAGTAGTAGTGACACAGCCGTGGTAATACCAGCTACAATCCTAAGTCTTATGCAAAACCTCGACAAATCTCAATATACAGTCATGTAAACACTGCCGTCCTAAGACAATGAGATAAGATCTAAAATTGGATACATATCAATGCTCGTGACTGTACATTGCTTAGTTTTAATGTAAGCTATGTTTTGACATGAGACAAAACCAAGCAATGTATACGATGATTCAGCATGTATACTTACTATATGTATACTTTAATATTGTGGTAAGTATTGTTAAAATCACATCAACTCACCCAAAATCATTGCGAATTCGCCACTACAAGCGCAGCATAGAGTCTATTATAGCGGCGAACGAAGGTGCCGATTGTGCAGGGTAATTTTACATGTTATTGACTATAGTATGATTCAAACAACTACTTACGGGAAATTGTCCATTAAATCGGGAACTTAATTTGAATTTTCCTTCGAGATTAACTGCGTTAACAAAATAACGCGTCTACGCTTTTTTTTATTCGGCTTATATTATTAACAAATTCTGTGGATGGAACTTAGGAAAAGACATTAGACTACCAGCCCAGACGCACTTATAATATAACGAAGCCCTGATCATAAACATCAACTCGGTCATTATACTAGCTGGATAACCATTAGGGAGTAATCCCACTTCTGATGGCGACGAGAGAGTGCGTCTAGTGCACTATACTATTTACGAGATACTAACAGGTGGATAGCTGCTAAAAGGTTTTGAAAAGTTAAATTAAGAAACTTAAGAAAAGTTGAAAGCGTGTCTACGGTCAAAAAAGTTGGTAGGGAACTTTGTGATGTCCTAGGCGACATGACTCGTGAGAGCAGAAAATAGTGTTAAAGATTAAATTATTGCAATTAATTCATTCTTTTAGTGATTTAAAGTAAAACAAAAATCTTAGCCATTAACATGGGCTGTTAATGGCCCAAATTCTTATACTACTTTTAATCACAAAATAATGAAACCGCAGTTTTTTGAGTAAGTAATATACAAATAGTTCCTTGTCCAACCAAATCACCGACTAGTCCAATGAAAGAGTCCTTACCAACTTGTCTGCTATAATTCCAATGGGGTTGAAACCGGGCGTCACACCTGCCTAGTGAACACCGACCCTAACGCATAAACTCCACGACTCGTAGATAATTGCAAGTTATCAATTTCTACGGAATCGTGATAAGAAGGTGTTTGGTTTGAGTTTCCAGGTAATGTACACCTGTTTATTAGGCTCTTCAAATTGCGTGAGTGGCTGACGTGGCTCGGATTTTTTATCATCGATACTAAATATGCTATCATATTTATTTATCATTGCAGTAAAGTCAAGTTAGGTACAAACAAGTGAAAGTTGTGTAACGAAATAGAGAACGAAAAAACGAGAAAAGACGAAACGTAACGGAGAAAGAAAAGGCAAGGAAGAAAAGTGTTAGTTACAAATGCTATTAACAGTAGGTTATCAAGTTTGCCGAAATTACAGTTACTCACGCTTAAAACCAGGCATTACACAAAACGTACCTGAAAGCAAAGAAAAAAAAGGGTTAATTCGACATTTTCAAGCACAAATCCAAAAACAAACGCATAAATACGAGAGGGGAGAGTCGTAATTATAACCGGCGAGGTGAGTGGAGGTGTCGAGATATCGCGATTGTATCGGAATCGGTTTAACTCGCCCTTTAATCGAGAGAATTTAATAAAATGCTCAAGCTGCGGCCGCGGTCCCCTTGTGATTTATCGCAGACTTATCGATTCGGGAATGTCCCACGTATTTGAATATTTTTTTTTATTTTGCTATAAGCAAAACGTACTTTGATTTCCACTATCTCATAACTTTTATTAACATTAACTATCCTTCTATGGGTAGGTAGGATCAGTAAAGAAAGCAGAGCATATTTTCCTCCATTTTGCTTTGTCTGCCGGCATCTTAAAAGTCACAATACTTTTACCTGATACGCTGATACGTGTACACACACTTTATCAGTCGTTTTTTATTTCGAAGATTTTTCGATGCTCTATCTCGTCTCGACATTCCCTCTAGAATGCTACAAGGAATGTCGAAAATTGCAGGAAAATCGCAAAATTTATCACTTTACAAAAATTTCCAATAATGACATCATGTTAAAAATATATCAGTAATATTTACTATTTACGAAACACGTATTTCGCATGTATGTGAAAACACGTGGTCACACTAAACGTATAACAAATATTTCTCAATTTTTCATATTTATCCAACATTTATGAATCGTACGCCAAATCTCTGTTACAAAGTTATGCATTTATCAAAAAAACTTATATTTATTATTCCACCCGAATGACACAAGAGAATTTGATTTATTCCACGTGATTGCGAAATACCTCCAGTACATCGAGTCTTAATTAAAGGGGCGGAAAGTTTGATAGCAATCGTAAACTTAGAAACGTCGACGTCGTGCGCTAATGTAAAACGGTCGCATGGAGCCTGAAAGACTTTTAAACTGTCAAGTCAGCGAAACAAATGACAAAATGCGTGAAGAAGCATATTAAACAATACGTGTGCACGGATGCGTACGGATGTTAACAAAAAAGGAAAAAAAAATTGGGGTCCCGAAGACCCCTCGGATTAGGGTCTTTACTATCGCGTTTGTGTGTGGTTTGTCCAAGTTTTGGGCGCCATCCAACAGTAATTTTGTCACACCATAGTCCGTTTGCCAGTGATTACTCCATCGCAACAGTGTTCTGTGCTCATTTTATTTTTCACAGATAACCTTGCAGAAGTCAAGTTTACGGTTACGCAACGAGAATTCTGGTATTCAACAATTGCGTACGAATTCTTTTTGTTCTTCCCCAGTCGTGAAAGTCAATGTCATTTATTTTTATTTCCTTTGCCGTTTTCGCTCTTTACGATATCGTCATTATTTGACGACCTCCGTGGCCTAACGGTTATCACGCCAGACTGCCACACCAGAGGTCCCGGGTTCGATCCCCGGTCAGATCAAGATGGAAAATGAATTGGCCTGGGTCTTGGATGTTTATCTATATATGTATTTGTCATAAAATATAGTATCATTGAGTTAGTATCCCATAACACAAGTCCCGAACTTACTTTAGGGCTAACTCAATCTGTGTGATTTGTCCGTATATATTTATTTATTTATTTAAAAAAAAAAAAAAAAATTATAACTTTTTGGAATTACAGTGGTACAGATATTAATTACAACAAGAAGGGCGTCACTGAATTTGTAACAGTTAGATACCTACGCAGTATTATTTACTACAATAGTATGATATGGTAGGATTATATTCTAAACAAAAGTTTATCACGTAAGTTGTAACGCGGCGACGCGTTCATCCTCTTTGATCCATTTATGCGTGCGCTGGCACATACATACTTATTTCACCTGTCATAAATTTTAAATTGTATTCATACACATTCGATTCTACATTTTGTTATCATTCTTGACTCAGTTTATGTAAATCACTTATCATCTAACATTATAAAGATAAATAATGTATCTAAAATATCCTAACTAATATTATAAAAGCGAAAGTGAGTTTGTTTGTTTGTTTGTTGGTTTGTTTGTTTGTTTGTTACCTCTTCACGCTTCATGTACTGAACCAATCTTCCTGAAATTTTGCATACACATAGTTAGAAGTACGGAGAAGGACATAGGGTACCTTTCATCCCTGGAAAAAGCACTGTTCCCGTGGGAAATTCACGCGGGCGAAGCCGCGGGCGAAAGCTAGTATTTAATATATATAAATCAACATAGACCCGTCCAGGGTAAGTTTTATTGGTTCTTTCGGAAGTGATTCTAAATTTATAGTGAAGTGTGCTTGTTATGTTTTCTAACCGTTCTTTATAATTGTTTTAGGTCTTATGTTTACCATTAAAATAATATCAACGACCCGTGATGTATTATTTAAGAGTCTCTGCGATAAAGTAATACCTGATTATACAGAATACTCTGTGTAATAAGGTATTACATAACATACGTAAGTAAACTTTAGAGGACAAATACATCACCTTGTCTGAATCTCATTGATGACGTAGCAAATCAAAATGGCGGCTTGGGAAAAGCCTGAGGGAAAAGCGGACAATTCATGTGATGATTGATTGACAAACACGAAAGAAATGTATTAGGCGCAGTATGGCGTCCTGACAAAGGGCCCAGCGCCCTTCTGCATCAGAAGCAGTAGAAATGCACTGGGATTATGCAATCTGGGAGGGCTCCCCTCTCGCGTATCGTGTTGCCAGTATTAATTGGTGTTTACCCCAAGCCCAGGGGCAAATATTCTCGAATTATATCACGCGAAATTAGCGACCGTTGTAATGCCAAATTAATAATACCCGACCGAACGAAAAGGTACAATTTCCTGGTTGCATTAAGGGCGTAATGAAAGTGTACGCAGATTGGCAGGGTTTTCGCTAAGTAAAACAGGTACCTCGATGTATAAGCGTCAATAACATAAACCATCAAGCGTACATGAATCAAATATGAATAAGTCCTGTAATTTTCGCGTATTCACCTGCTGTGAAACCCTTCATTTTCATGGAAACGTTTACCCACTGCGTCGAATGTGTGTAATAAATAAAATAACAATTCTCCATACATATAAGTTTTATAAATATTTTCAAATTATGATTTGATTTTCATCTTGCTCTTTTTATTATTTGCAGGATTTTGATAAAATTTAGGCTGAACAAGGAGCAAAATACATTATTTTAAGAAAAATATACATATAATGGTGACGCGTATAAAATACTCAGAATTATTGCTATGAATTGAAGACTGCGGATGACCGACTCATCCCTTCCACTTTAGGAGCTTAATCATTCAATGATATTGCTACGTGTCGTTGACCGACGTATAATTTGATTAAAACTAACGTGAGAAATAGACATTATAAATTTAATACGGTCACTCACGTGTATTGCTAGTCGGTAGGTATCTCAAAATATAAAAAAGCTGAAAGTATGTTTGAACTACTTTGAACGCATTAATCGGGAATTACTATTCTTATTTAAAAAAGCTTGTTGACAGGTTAAATGTAATAGTTATAATATTTTGCATCGACAATAAAGTGAAAAAGCCGAAATAAATAAGAACTTTTTACATAAATACAGCGTTAAAAGACAATTAATAAAACGGACAGCTGAATCGCCGAATTCCTTTCCAATGTACAGTCAACACTTCTACCTAAATTCATTTCAAATTCGCCTTTTTTACCGAGGCATAAGGCATGCAGGGTGGGTATCTTGATATGCAGTTGACGAACCAAGGAATGCTATCGGACGATACGCTGATCGATGGCTCCCAATAAATTGACGCTTGGCTATTTCCTGCGCTGGCCTGTGTGGTAGCAATTTATATCAATCTTTTTAATCCCCGATATAACACTATAAAGAGAATAAATGAACGGTGAATCTGAGAACGTAGAGAATAAAATTGTATTACAAAGAATGATCTCATAAGTACCCTATGTCGGATAAATTAGGTGTGAAGAAATCTATATATATTAACTCAAAGGTGACTGACATAGTGATCTATCAACGCACAGCCCAAACCATTCGACAGATCGGGCTGAAATTTGACATGCAGGTAGATGTTATGACATAGGCATCCGCTAAGAAAGGATTAAGACGATACATGCTCTTTATTCTTTTGTTTTTGCGGGTAAAGCATGACGCGAGGCACCCCGCACCCCCGCTGTAAAATCACGCGCTCTCAGAGACAACGCCAATACAAATCACATCAATAACATTTTATCAACAGTAAAAATCGTAGGTATGTCTGTAGGTACGGTGAATATATATTGAACAAAAAACAAATTGTGCGATGAAGAAATACTGATTGAACATCATTTTAAGAATTTTATCCGTTTCTTTGTCTTTGTCTGTATGTTTGTTTATTTAATTTAAAATGATAATCATTAGAACTACTGAATTCATTTGAGTGAAACTTTTTATAGGCTATAAATGATTTTGTAAATACAAAACTGACTTTCAATGGTAAGTAGATACCATTAAGATTTTTTTTCTTTATAAATGAGAAAGAGAGTTAGATTATTTGTTCGTTTGTTTGTTACCTCTTAACTACGCTTTACCTACTGAGACAATCTTCCTTAATTTTCGCATACACATAGTTAAAAGTACTGAGAAGGACATAGGGTACCTTTCATCCCAGGATATAGCACTGTTCCCATTGGAAATTTACGCGGGCGAAGCCGCGGGCAAAAGCTAGTTAGAAAATACATTTGTGCAAAAAAATTCTTCCTTTATCCTTATTTCTCATGAATAAGGATAGGGATGATTATGTGGAATGAAACACTCATAACGACTATTTTGATAATTTTAATGGAGTGATTTGCCAAAGCGATCTCCATTTCACACGCGAACTAAGTCGCGGGCACTAGCTAAGAAAAATATTACCTTTATTTACGATTCACTAATATTTCACAAAAAACCTTTCACAAATGATCATTAAATATCTCATTCTACTAACCTATCATTTTAAAAATGGTAATATGACACACTTAAATTTCCACTAAATTTCACTATAATTGGATTACATGTACATACATACCCACATAAATATTGTCACCCCTTTTTCCCGTCGGGGTAGGCAGAGACTACTATAGGTAGGATTACTAAAATAGGTATCAATAAACTTTTATGATTTTTTTTTTCTGGTTGATGATTATCAGCTAGTGTGTGAAATGGAGAAGGCAATGGCAAACCACTCCATTAATATTGCCAAGAGAGTCGTTGTGTGTGTTTCATTCCATATAATGACCACGACCCTCAGTCATGAGGAAATACGACTAAAGAGAGAAACTTTTATTTCACCAAAATAATCTCTTGACAGAGTCATGGGTTTACAAATAAATGACCAAGTGCGAATGAAACTCTCGCAGCGAGGGTTTCGTGTATGCAAAGCATCTCACATTGTAGCTCTTACTGAAAGACCAACTAGTTTCAAAAACAAACTTTGCAGTTTTGATCCATGATTCATACTGTATCGAACGCAAAATTAAGTTTGTAACACTTTTTTAGACTTCTAACAATATATTTACAGTTTTCAGATTTATTGCTGTACAAGTACTATAAGACCTTTTTGGTTACCAAATTTCATAATGCTTGGTCAACAGGAAGTACGATAAGTTTTGGTTGCCTTCTGAATTTGCATAATTTGCGAAAATTTGCTATAATTATTCACGGTTATATTTGTTGATTGAATCGACATATAAATTTGATTATTTTACAGCTGAAAGATACCATAAACCAGAGTAGAGTTGAAAATGACTAAGGTGACTGAATTTGACTGACAGAATTATAATTATACACACATTACAAACACATTAAAGACATTAATAGCATTTATGGTCATTTTCATCGCAAGTGTTTTACTGATTGCAAAGAAAGGGTCATATTTTTCACGCGTAATCTGTTGGTTTTTCCCGCGGCTTTACCCGCGTAAATTATATGCCAAAACCTTCTTCAGGATCCACCCTGGATTTTTATAATTTAGGTTAAACAAACTGTAACTGGTCATATGTTTTTACATAGAAAATAATAAAGGAAAAAGTTATGCTGGTCTTTATAAGGCCAGTAGAAGCCAAAACGAGTTTTGATAGAATTTTGGTCTGTCTGTCTGTATGTTTCACGCATCACACAAAAACTACCTACTTGACAAAATTTGATGCGGTTTTCGCATTTGTATTTTTGATGGTGTCACTTAAAAGCTAGCATAGGTTTCATCTTGATATGCCACTTGAAATCTAAGATATTAACAATAATAAATTATGCGCGGACGAAGTCGCGGGTAAAAGCCAATAAAGTTCGTACTTATACTGGGCGTTTGGGTAAACACCTGTAACATCTCTAGGGGTGAAAGTACTCATGACTATGAGCAACTTTTTATATGGGACCGATTCTGAATTCTCAAAAAAAAATCTGCTGTTCTATACATTTTGGGCGAGTAGGTATTGTAAAATTGTAAAATAAAAATAAATCAATTTGACCACAGTTGATCGGTCATTTATCGTTTTCAACTTTTTTTAATTATGACCGGTCACATTCGGTCATTTTACATCTCTAGCCCAAGTATTAAATATGAATTTCAATTATATACCTTCATGCGTTCCTGAGCAAAATAATCTTACGGACTTGTGATCTTGTAAAGGTTCCGTTATTGTCTTTTAAGGTAAGGAAACCTACTAAATTTAAGTCTTGGCAACGTATTCATAGTAAAAAAAATTACAATGATCATTTAGGTAAGTAGATATAAGATGATGTGTTTGTAAAAACGTATATTTAACAACAGTGTAGTATTGAAGACTGTTTTAAAAATATAATTTTTGAATCGTATTTTATGAAATGACTGTGCAACAATATTTTCATACTAATGCAAATAAAATACTATCAGAGTTTGGGCTAATGTCAATTTGACTTTTATACGGTGTGCAAAAAATATTTCGGAGAAAATTAACAATAATATCACTAAATTTTTTACCAATTATTCTTTATAGTATTTTGTTTTCTACTAAATTAATCAAATAAAGAGAGATTATACACATACATACACACACATACATATTTTTTAACTAAAGAAATAGATTCTTCAAATTTCGGTACGTAAATGCCACCAACCAACGCACCATGATCAAAGTTGAGTAATTTAGACATTCTTTATATCAGAAAAAACTTACTTAGTTTTTACCGGATTGGTTGGTTTGTTGAAGAAAGATAAAAAATATAAAAAATATTGCATCTATTTTTTTCTGCAGACCCTATGAGACCGGAGTGACAGGTTTTCTTAGTTTATTTGTACATCGATTATAAAATTACTTATCAAATTACTGATTATACATATTTAATAGGTATCTAAAAACTAACTTTAGACCGCGGCTTCGCCCGCGTAATTTGTTTTAATATTTTTACTTACTACTGCGGCGCAGCTATACCATTCGAATTGGATCTTGATCACCGATCATAGCTGACGACATTTCTTGTGGTCTTGTTCGATACTATATTTTATAACAAAGTTTTTACCCGCGGTTTCGTCCGCGTGAATTTCCCACGAGGACCTTGCTTTTTCCCGGGATGAAATGTACATACCCTATGTCCTTCTCACTACTTCTATGTGTATGCGATATTTCAGGAAGATTGGTTCAGTAGATAAAGCGTGAAGATGTAACAAACATATAAATGAATAAACAAATATATATTAGTTAGATAAACATTTAAGACTCAGGCCAATCTGAAAAAGATCATTTTCTATCTTGACCCGACCGGGGATCGAACCCTGGACCTCCCGTGTACGGTGTACTAGTAAGGCGTGATGGCCGTTGGGCCACGGAGGTCGTCAAATGGAGGAAAATGATTTCTATGGATATGTATGGATATATTTTTTGACTTTCTGTAACGCTCTTAAAATAATAAAATTGCCTTTAAATAAAATCAAATTTATATCAGTTTACATCTACAAAAAATTCCTAATCTAATAGTGAAACTGGCATAAAAATCCATAGCGTGGTTTGGGAGGAGTAAAAGTTTAACAGACGGAGGTGAAGTGACTTTCATTTATTCTTGTAATGTACAAAAGCACAGGTACAGCCGGCTGATTACTGTATGTTTTTCTCTACGCTACATGGTAAACAAAACGGTAGGAATATTGACAGATGCGGAAACGAGCGACACAACCTCCTCGTCTGAAAGCCAGTGGCAGACTGCCGCCCGTCGCCCGCACAGAGCCCCGCTATGAAAAATGGGCGAATGATTTTTGTTTTATAAACATTAGTATGAAAAATGTTGCTCGATTTGAACGAAAATCTAAGCGATTGAAGTATAATAAATGGTGTCTCTTTTGATGTAAAAATTTTCCCGAACGTCATTGCCATTTCGGAACAGTAAGGAAATTATAAAAATGCATGTCTTACCGTTTTTATTTTTTTTCATATAGTAGTTTTTATCTTACAATAAAAATAATCTAAACAAATGTTCTTAAAGAGTTGGTAGTACACATATATTTTTTTCAGATTTTTCTGGCTAACCACAGCTGAGCTTTAGTCCTTACAAAAACACCATTTCACAGAACAACGGCAATCCAAACGCCTTAACGCGAGCGAAGCCGCGGGCGTCAGCTAGTAAATATATATTTCTTCACGCTTATTTATAGAATATCCAAAAAATATCCAAATTGAGGGTTCATCCCAACTCACTTTTTAATTAGGGGTTAATGTTAATAAGTACCTAGGTAAGACAATCAATCACAACAAGGGGAAGATACAAAGATTCGCAAGCATGTAAGCTGGGCTCTTTAGAATCTGTACCATAGACAAAGATCTCAACAGCGACAAAGCTTGCAGTGCTCCGACAGGCAGTGCAGCAAAAGGGCGAAGACCCAGTGGTTGCTAATGCAATTATCGAGGTACCGACGAGGCGGCTCTAAGTGATACCATCACTTAAGATCCTCTTTGCTTGCTAACGTTTATGTAGCTCAACACATAATGAAAAAAAATATACAGGAATTTTAAATTTAAAAACGAACGAACTCAATTTTTTCCACCCTTAGGGTGGTGTTTTTTTATGAAATTTGTTGGGCTTTTCTAATTTCTGTGGGGATAATCCTCGAGAAATATAAATTGGTCGTAAAAAACAAATCTGGAAAAGAAAATGAAAATAACGATTTTTTGAACTTTGCGAACATGACTAGTTCTCAACTAAGAATTGATTGATTACATGCACGTGTCAATAAAAGCAGTCATCAATTACGTTACAATCCAACCTAAATGATAAAAAAAATATTAAATTCACCATTGATTTTCTCAGGTTATTATCGAAGATTCGCCACAGTACCTATGCCATTGCAGAAATAATCTTTTTAAGGCTCATTCGACCAAGCAATTTGCACGCATTCTCAGAATCTTAGCATCCTTTGTTATGAAGGTCGAAAGATACAGTCAAAACTTTTTGTTTTATTATAAAAAATTCAATAATTGGGTATCACTTCACCAAATTGCAGTCGCATCACAATTCTGTCGAGTAATTTTCCTTTGGAAGTAATCGTAAAAAGCAACATTGTGATGTAAGCAGCTGCTGCTGTACGCACCTGCTTTAAGTTTTCGTCCCATTCACCTTTGACATTCCTCCATATATTTGCGTGGGCCATAAATTCAATGACAGATAGTAATTTACACCCTTCGTGTGATTATTGTCGAAGTATACTTACATGAAACTTAACTACTTGAATATAATTGTGATTCTACCCAGCTGTGGCAAAAAACTATAAGATGGTAACGATAAGGTAATGCAAAATGATATTATCTGAATATTTAAAACTGGTCGCTGCCCTATTGGTTTATAAACGCAGAGCTAGACGAAACCGCTGAACGTAGAAACTTGAAATTTTGCCGAGAGGTTCTTTCACTAAGAAAATACATACATATAATCACGTCTTTATCCCTTACGGGGTAGACAAAACCAAGAGTCGTGAGACTCGAAGGCCACGCTTAGCTGAATAGTGGGCTTTCTGATGGAATGGACATTAAGAAAATAATTTAGGAATTGCCATCACAAAGAGGTGAAATGGATAAAAAAAATTCATGCGCGCGAAACTTAGGCAAAACCTAGTACTTAGCTAATAACGCTAATAAAGTCTATTCAATCCTTTACACTGATTGGCTACAAAGTACTATTTAATGCAAAACATAATTTGCTATAATATACCAGATCCTCCAAGGTTGTGCACATTCCACGTTCACCAAGCTTACTCGTTAAGCTCGCGTGACCCTATCCTAACAACCATACACAAGCTTTAGTACTAATATTGAGGGTCTAAAACTTAGCCCTAATGTCAGGGCTAAATTTTAAAACCCGATTAGGACTTATACTTATTAAAATAGCATTTTGAATTATACTTTTGTACATATCGCAAAGTTTATTATGATTATGACATGATATATTGTAATAAGATCTAATAATACTGATATAAGACTAGGTGAGTAAATGTTTCACTTAGTTATGATAAATGGTGTAGAATAAATTGTTAAACACTGACACCAATTTCTCATCGTAGACCAATTACTATGTCACTTGAGGCGCATATTGACGCATGTGAAAAATAATTGCAAAAGAATAATGATTTATTCGATCTTGCCTTCAGCTTGGTTTATGACTGTCTGTGCGCACGCGTCAAGGTTCGAACTTCGAACAATAAAAATATAAATAAATAATGAAAGTTGAACGACCAATGATGAGTCAGATGGTACCTGACCGGACCAGTGTCGCGGTAAAACTCGTCTGCGAACCACAAAGAAGGAATTCCTCATCTCCGCAGCTCATAATTTTATTCGTAGACTCAATTATTCTTAGATTTGTTGCGTAACTACGCGTCGAGTGTCAGTAAATTATGTTTAAAACATGAGACTGACATTGTAAGACGAAATGAATTGCATTAATTGACATTTAGATTATTTTATAAAAACAAATAATATTTCATGAATAATTGCAATATAAAAAAAAATCTAACTATGTATTTCAAATCCCATTGATATAAAATCTTCAAAATGTGTTTTTATGCGTGGTATTGAATGTGTTCTTGTTATCAAACAAAAAAGTGTCGAGTGTCGAGTGACCAGTCACATATTAAAATTTCCTCTCAATCTATCGCTGGTTGACTGGAAGAGATCCCTTCATGGGATAAGTCCGCCTTTGTATATTTACCTTTTTAGTTATGTTAAGTCACGTCCTCTGTGCTGTATCCTTAGTACAATAAAGATACTACAAATAAATAAACAAAATTTTAAAAGAAATGGTTCTGTGGAACGGTTCGGTGGAAATTCACGTTTTTTTTTATTTCTTGAAAGGTCTAGGCTACCTCTGTTAACTTTGAAAAAATAGGTAACATTCCAATTTATTAGTGCAAAAACATTAAAACAACTACAAAATTGCAAAAACTTTAAAAACTAGCAGCGTGAATTCCATAAAAAGATGCCTGGAACCTGTTTAAAGCTAAATCTAAACTGTTTTTATGGTTCATGAACGAATCACGATTCAATAGGATTTTGTGAAATTCTAACAATATTGTGAGAATGACGTAACAAAAATCAATGGGAAAAGATGTAGGAGGTAACGGCGCGGCGTCAAACCCCATGAAGTACATTTTCCGAGGTCGTGTAGAGAAAGGGCATGCAGGCGAGGGCCAATGCGCCCGCGCACGCTTCTAATGACAGAGGGGCAGGGAACGCGGGAGGAGGGCGACCGGTCGATCGGGTGCGGTGAGGTATGTAGCTGGCTGGAATGGTGAATCCGACAAACATATACAAATTTTTAAAAATACAGCGAATTTTAGCATTTTAAGCACTGAGCTGTTTAAAAAAGGACAATATTTTTTTATACTTTACATAAAATTATATGCATTTCTGTATTCTTAAAATCATATCAGGGCTCCAATAGAATAGTAGGAATTTGAAGATTTGCATTACATTACAAAACTACAGCTGTTTCTGCCATGATATATATCATGGCAAATAACAAGGTCAAAAAAGCCACAGGCAGAGGATACCATTTATTCCCAAACTACATTATAGACTGAATTACATAATTGTACACCTTGGGCAACTTTTAGTGCAGTGAGTAGGTAGCTTCATAATAAAGAACTCTTTTGAAAATATGTGTTGTCTTTTGTGTGTCATGCTTGTGTCTGCAACATTTGCATACATGCATGTGAAGAAAGACATAAATAAATAAGACTCGAATAAAAAATAAAATGAAACGAAAAAGTAACATGTTAGCAACATTTAAAAAAATTATAAACAGCTGAAACAGATACCACAGCTAAATATATTTAAGCACTCCATCCAGCCAGTTACATACGCTGACGCGTCCGGGAACCCGTTCAGTGTCCCCCGGCGCGCCCGGTTAGAACTCCTAACTTTTTGTTTTTTTTTTTTTTGCTCACCCTTTGTGGCTTAGGCTCGCGTGAACGCCCTACTACCTACCGATCAACTTTGTTCCTTTTTGCCGACGCAGAGCCAATTGTTAAACTTTCGCGCCATTTATGCTACATTCGGATATTTCAAAACTAATATTTCTATTTCTGTCCAACTTCGCAGTTGCAAAATAAATTTTACACTTGTATGAGTAGGTAAGATTTTCTATTCAAATAACAATGACAGCTGACAGTGGAAGAGATTCCACTAAACACAAAATGACTTTCAAAACAAAAAGAGTTTTCAGATGAGGATTCGATTACCTACTTCTACTAACTAAAAAACGGGTTTTGCACCATTGCAGAAAATAAATACTTTTTACTTTTACTTTTAATTATAATAAGACGGTGTAAAATCTTCTAATCTTCCTATATCAGGTAAGGATGGCTCTCCTAGGTTTTCTTAGATACCCTAAGTTTATTTATACTGGTCTACCAATAATAATAACTGTGCAACCTATTCAACAAGAAGGAAAAAATGTCAACTGAACACTAATTTACAAGTTAAATATTCTTCAGACATCAGACACGACATAATAATAAAAAAGAATTTGTGATCATAATAAAGCATCATCAATACATCATAGACAAGGTGCTTTAGGAATACTTTTTGCTAACAACTAACCTTTCATAATGATACAGTAGTAATGGAATATTGATGACCTCATTTATTATTTGTATATATAAAATTGCTTGCTGACTGCTTGGTACTTGTATATCAATGCAGAGACAAAACCGCTTAACATAGAAACTTGAAATTTTGTATAGGTAGAAGTTCCATAACATAGAAATTATACTCCATGTCAATAGTTTAACTATTAATTCTAATCAGTTTATTATTTTGCTAACTATCAAATGAGATTTATTTAAATTATTTTATTTATTTCCCTGGATATACCTGATATACCTGCTTCACAGCTGCTAGCGTTTATTTTCCAAACCTAATATATTTTTTATTTTTTTTTATTAGAGATTTGAGTGCGTTTGACCTCAATCTTGCCTGATGGGAAGCATAGATGAGGTCTAGGGTAGTACACGCAAACTCAAAATATGCCTATTCACTCTTGCCTTGAAAACCCCTAAATTATATTTTTCGGGAAACAGGGACGCGGGGAGAGAATTCCATACCTAGCGGTTCGCAAGATAAAGCAGGAGGCGAACCGAGAGGTGCGGTGTGCTGGAATATCAACCACATATAGATGGAATCCCTGTCCACGCCGAGTCGTCCGATGGTGGAATGGTGCAGAGGGAAGTGCGCACTCTCTGAAGTGCAGTCTGTAGAATGTAGTAGAATGTAATATCTCATTGAATGGTCACAAACCGCTCTGGCACACCCAACTTTCAATTATCAAGTGTGTCCTGTATCCGACATGTTATCGGCCAATGGGTGACCCACATTGACCACTTCGGTGTTATCTGTATATCAACACAAAGCTACTCGGTGCCTCCATTTAATTAACTGATATTCATGGCTGTGGTGGAAGTTATGTAGGCACTATGTTAATTGCAAAGTAAAAGGAATTACCTACTCACTTGGACATATTTTTTACATCCATACTAATATTATAAATGCGAAAGTTTGGATGTGAGTTTGTGAATTTGTGAGTTTGTGAGGATGTTTGTTACTCAATCACGCAAAATCTACTGGACGGATTTCGATGAAATTTGGTACAGAGGTAGATAATGACCTGGAATAGCACATAGGCTACTTTTTATCCCGGGAAAAAGCACTGTTCCCGTGGGAAATTTACGCGGGCGAAGCCGCGGGTAAAAGCTAGTTAAGTAATAAAACAAAGGTAATAGAGAAAAATAAAAAAGATAATTACTTGTTATATGATACACAGAATCCACCTACTAACAGAAAAAGAGTTGATCTTCATATTTTCTTAAACAATAATTAAAAAAAAAAACTTGAAAAATTAGCATTCTTAGACTTCACAAAATCTTTGGTAAACCCAACTGATTTTAATTTCTATATATATGTATGTAAATGAACATGTAGTTATCAACAAAGAATATATAATATACTAGCTGTTGCCCGCGGCTTCGCCCGCGTGAGTTTAGCTTAGATGAAAAATTTTTTTGTGTTCCAAACTGTAGTTCAGCAGAAAATGCTCATCAGGTTGAACGATTTTCACTAAGGCGCCATTTCCATATATCTTATAGCGTAGCTGAACTCTTGGAGTTCTTCATCAGATGTTCCAGTCGTTCCAGATCGTCAATTTTTATACGTCAGCAGAAAATGCTCATCAGGTTGAACGACTTTTGCTAAGGAGCCATTTCCATATATATATGTTATAATAGTGTAGCTGGTCTCTTGGAGTTCTTCATCAGATGTTTCTGATCTTCGATTTTTATACGTCAACAGAAAATGCTCGTCAGATTGATAAACTTTTGCAAAGGTACCATTTCCATATTTCTAATAGTTTAGCTGAAGTTATGGTTCTTCATCAGGTGTTCCAGTTTTCAAAATCAATTATAGCCTATATGTTGCCCAGACTTAATAGCTATGTACAACAAAAAAAGTTTCATTCGAATCCGTCCAGTAGTTTTTGCGTAAAACGTTACATACATACAGATAGACAGACAGACAAGAAATTAAAAAAAAAAATATTTTTGCCTATATTATTCTTTTTAAGTGTCCCTCTATCCATTTCAGTCAAAAATACAAAATGTACAGAATATAAGATATTTTTACTGTTTTATTATATGTATAGATAAATAATGTTATTATGTATAAGTTAAGCATCTGAATTTGTAGTGATTTATTATATGCAAAACTACATCAAATGAAATGTTTTCTAGAGTTCTGTGGTATTCAGTGTGCCAAAGAGGACCTCATTTATTAATTTCATGTGTGTCTTCTAAAGTCTTGTGTCAGTATCTCATAAACAGTATTTAAAAATTTTCACTGAAAATTTCTATTAAATGAATAAAAACAACTTCATAGAACCAAAGAACTTAAACGTTATAATTAATTCTTTAGCAACAATCATGTGGCGTTCAGATTTTGGTGATTAAATATCACTATTTCACATAATATGATCATGGAACTTGATCAATCTAATCCTAATATGTAAAATGATAAAAAAAAACAAAATATGAGCCATCTAACCCACCTATTACGTAAAGTTTTTATTTGTACTTATCTTACTCACAAGTTAAATAGTATGCTACCAAGTTTGTAAACGGTATTTATTTGATATACACTTTTATGGTATTTATTTGATATACACTTTTATTATCTGAGCACGCTACAGACAATGTGTATTTTTATCATATCTAGTGATTAAGTCACTTTATGATAATGCCAAAATTTTAAGATTCAAGTTCAATGATTATGTGATGATGTCAGTATATTATCAGCTTTGCTACATTTATGCCAGTATCAATGACTTTTAGTTGTTACCTATCTGATTATTTTAATTGCTTCAATGTAAAAATTGTTTATCCTACAGTCAAAATAAGAGAATGAGGCAAACAGATTTCATAATGTATGGAATAATTAATAAGGAATACTTATGACTAGAGATCCCACCACCCGGGTTACAACCCGAGATTGGGTTCACACACAATTATTACTCATTTTCAGTCCATACATTGAAGTGGGTGGTAACTGGGATTTAACTTAGGTGGTTACCCATCTATACTTATGATTCAATCAGTTTTCTCACTCTCACTCCTGAGTAATTCATAGTGAGTGGAGATCTTAGTGCCTATTTCCATAAGAACAAGTCATGCTAATGTGCCCATAATACTTTATTTAGTCACACTGAGTGTATGTGTGATTACTTCTATTCAGTCTATCTAGATTACTAAATTCCTTTTAGTGTAGTCACTTTATTTTATCACCTACCTGTACCTATATCATTAAAACTAACTTGAGGCAGTACTTATATAAATTCTGTGCTTGAGGTGATGACATCCTAGTACGGACAGTGAATGAGTTACCCATTTATTTTAACTAGAATACCCGTTACCTTACCTAACTACCAACTTGACTGAATAAGTAAGTGAGAATGGAAACATCATAGTTATGATTTGGTGCCAGAGCCCGGTTATTGTAAATTCGTCCCTAGAGTTAATTCGGTACTTAAAAACTTTCTGTAAATTCGTCCCTTGTTGTTGTTTCAATGCCACTTGCATTGACTCTTGGTATTGGTACTGGCTGGTAAGAATAGTTCATAAGTGTTTTTTATCACGTAAATAGTGAGTTTTATTGTTATAATACGATCAAATGAAACGTATCTGAAATAAAAGGGGAAGCAAACAAACTTTCCTCGTCATAGTTTTCACTGATGAGCACAATTTGTTACTATTACGAGCACGATCGAGGCGATTAGTTAACAAGTCAAATGCCGCATCGCGTCGCCGTCTCCGGACGCTGCTGGCCTAGCGAACTCCGAGGGCATTCAACCGTACCAGCTCGGCTTAGCAACACCACCGTTTTTCAAGGTGGCCCTGACATCGAAAACAGAGTAGATGGACGCCGGTTACTAGAGCATTGACTTCTTAGATCGCGATGCCGCGCCCGCCTAAATTACCTTCGAGACTGGCGTCTGGCCGCTTATTTACTAACAGAAAAGTACATCCACTGACCTGTCAGATGACTCCGAGCTGTCGTATCTGTCGAAACATCTCTTCTTCCTGTCCTCTCCGTCCTCGGTGTTCGCGTCGCAAGAATTTCGGGACTTCGTACTGACGACCGCCGCGGAACGTTTGGCGGCCACGCCGTGCGGATCACTTTTTTCACACGAATCACTCGTTTCCAGTTCAGTGTAGAACGATAACTTTATTCTATCGCCGTCAATTGTTTCCCCACTGCACTTTTTTGTGTCACTAAGTAAAGAATCGGGCGCGGAAAAAGTTAAATCGTTCATTTGTTTCGGGCCGATACGGTCCTCGGGCGACCCATCCGCCATCTTTGAGCGCACGAGTGTTTTGTAGAAAGTTTTCAGGTGTCGCCGCTGACAGCATGGGCGCTGCGATCGCGGAACGCGGTCGGGGGACGCGGGGGCACGTGACGTCACGGCGGCTGCGCGAGCTGCGGGGGCTGTGCGCGGTGACGTAACGGCTCCGCCCAGTGCATGTGCACGGGCGCTGTCATTGGCCGCGGGTTACGCAACGCTCGGGCCTATTCAAATAGCAACGAAAGAAGGGACGTAGGGCCACGGGCGGCGATAGGGCCGGTCCATCCCAGCCCTAAACGTAACAAATAATAATGCAGCTTAATGACCGTGCACACATGCATCGTACGCACTCATGCGGCCGATAAACAAGTGCATTGAAATAACTGACAGGCTTCGAACCTTATAGACAGATACAGAACAGAATCACGTCTTTATCCCTTACGGGACAGACAGAGCCAAACAATAGTCGTGAGACTCGAAGGCCACGCTTTCTTTTATCTAGTGTTCCACTGCTGGACAATGACAAAGGCCTCCCTTTGTGGAAGGCCACTCTTAGCAAGTATAATATTTTTTCAAAGTTACATTTCATCTGCAAATAGGTAATTTTAGCAAGTTCTATTTTTGTACTTCTTATATTTATACTTGACCTCGATTATAACCTACCTCACTGTAAAGGAACTTCCGTAAGCAGGTACAAGGTAAATATAATATTTACATGTAGACAAAATGTGTAAAGGATGAGGTAAAACACCCAACACGTATGTCACATAGGACATGCATTGTTACATACATTATTTACATTCATTGAAATTTTATTATCACTAAAAGAGCATGTTGGGATGTCGCAAATTTCATAAGTAAAATAGGTACCAGTACCATATCAATAGCAGCATAACTTATTCATTGATTTTAATCAAAGGTTTGAATGAGGTGCTTTTCATCTAGGTATCCTGTTATCTTCAGTCAGAGGCAGAGAGAGATAGATGGATCTATCATTGACCACGCCCCCTTCGTAGTACCTGTTCCTATCTATGAGCCCTTAGCTTTGACCTTCCTACTAGTAGGACAAAAAAGGGTTCTACATATTTCGATCCAGCTGTTTCTGATGCATACAAAAAATATATTGAAAGTAGATGACATCTACAACCTACAACAACAACGTACATTGTACGTTGTTGTTGTAGGTTGTCAAAAAAATAATTAAGTACCTAGGTAGCTAATTACTAAAATATTATGAATGCAAAAGTGAACTAATTTTTGACCGGTTTATATTTATTTATTTTGAATACAGGCAGGCACTTCTTCATGACGTAAGGTTTGTCAGTTGGTTCATCCCATCACGTAAACAGGCCACTGGTAGGGTGAGGAGGGGGTGAAACTTGCGCATGGGTACGACTGTCGAACCAATCGCGCGCGCCACTTGAGACCCGCCCGACCCTCGCTCACCGCATAGACCGATATATCGCATACTGCGCAGCTTAACCGCCAGCAGCCTTTTTACGTGACGGCAACTATACAAGTATACTGTCTTTTTATTTGACAACTGATGACATTATTGTACTCTGACAGACCTCACTCGCCTGTAGCGCCAACTAGTGAGCGGAAAAACGAGTTATCGTTTTGCGGGGGAATGAGGGTTACCTCATTCCAACAGCGGTTCCAGGATTTTTTTCTGGGGGGGGGGGGGGGCACAAGGACCAAACAAATCGACATCCGTCCTGAGGAACAGGCGGGTGCTGTTGCCACCCGCCTGTTCCTTAGGGGGGGGGTTCCTTGCCTCATTCTGTTGCACGCGGCGCACGCGGCTTCACCCGCAACAGAAAGCTCATATCGTTCTCCCACCAGCCCTCGTTCGTACAATGATAAAAAAAAAATCACATCAAACCATTCCTCGGTTTTGACGTGAAGGACAAATAAAACAAATAAACTTTCACATTTATAATATTACGCGTGGTTTATATTATAAAGACCAGCTTTTGCCTTCGGCTTCGCCCGCGTGAATTTCCTTTTTCACCATCTTACTTAGGGGTTGGTATTCTATAATTAGGTACCTACGCTATGAAAAAAAAATCCAAGTTTCTACGTTCAGCGGTTTCGTAGCTGCTTTGATCAGTCAGGCAGCGTTCAATTTTATATAAAATAGATTCTCAAAGCTGCAAACTACTATAAGCATTTTTATAGTGTCCTTCTTTCCATTGAAGAACGTCGACCGATTTTTTATAAATACTTATTTTTATCCCGCTACGAAACAGGAAGTAAAAGTAAGTTGCAATTTTTTCTGTATTTTGATTAAATAAATGCAGACTTTATAATGCCCAAGAATAGGGGTTCATTCATATCACAAACAAGAGAAAAGAAAAATTAACATAAGCAACATGTGTCGCCATCTATCGTCTTCGTTAGACATCACTTATGATCATAGTGCGACGTCAAGGTTCATGAAAGCAACTTCTCCAGATAGAGGGTCGTCGTCAAACAAGGACCGGCAAATATGCAAAACAAATAAGCACGGCATTCGAATCGATTTTACTGTCAAGCCGCGCCAACACTTCGCGTAGTGTAATAATCCAACAGAGAGATTACATAGAGATTTTTTACATACTTTCATCAACTATATGCTAAATTATTATTTAGTATAATGTGTGAATCACATGTGATACTTATAATTCAGACCTAATATTGCTTCTTGTGTATATTTACATTACAACAAAATGTACATCATTGGCAAAACAAAATTAAACTTTTTCTTATGAAATAGAAATGAAAAGTCATTTAAAAAACATTTTTATTATTATTTAACACGGCACAGAATAAATAATATACAAATATAATATTAGGACATTAAATATGAATTAACAAATTCAATTATACAAAATTAGTTGAAATGTTAAATACATCGACAGAAAGTAAATATTATAACTAAAAATAAGTTATTACAATAAGCATAAGTACTCTATATAATATTTTGCCCCGACCCCAAATAAAATGGGAGAAAGGGTGGACAAAGAAAGACTATACAATATTTTATGTTTTACAGTAAATAGAAGAAAATCGAAAAAAAAAAACACGTTGCTACTCAAGGACGTTATAGTTTGTGTATGGAACCTGGCAGAAACATTGTCATTTAAATAACTAAAATTATATTTAGGAAGTTGACTCGACGACGGGTCGAATGATTTTCGATTTTTACTGGATTTCAGAGAGTTAGGACTAGGAGTTATTACATGTTTTTCCTTTTGCGCATGAAACAGATAATTTAATTTTTAAATTATTTGAATAAGCACTTATCTATAATACTTCGGGTCGTATTTTCTTATTACATTTCAGCCGTAGGGTTCCCAACTTTTTACGAGTTACTTATAGGTGGTTCAATGGAATGGTTTATTGATACAGGAATGGATTATTTTATTTCGACTGCGACACGACTGCTAGCAAAGGAATATAATGATTTCTGGGTTCATGTATCAAGGTGCGTATGCGAATTTTCTTATTCCAATATAGACGAATGTCTTATCGCTATTTATTATCGTCTTCTAAGTTAGGCAAAGTCATAAAAACTTACGCTACCATACAATAAATTAAGGTCAATCTTATATTACGATACAACTCATTCTCAGAGGTAGCTTTACATAATAATAACTAAGAATAAAATATAATCTCATAAATTGCACCAACACTCATTTAATAAGTAGATTCGTAATAAAAATATTTTCTCTATAACAAAAAATCTGACATTCAAAATCACACATTGAAAACATTTGTTTATAAAAATATTATTATTATAAATAAAATTGCTATTTGAAAATAAATTGGTCTATATATCGCAATAACATGGTAAATTAGATGTTTGCAATATACTAGATTTGACTATCATTGACATTAAGTATATTTTGAATTAATTTGCGGCAAGCCATCTGACTTAATTTGCACACCGTTTCAACGGTTGAACATTGCTGCTCTGTAACATCATGCATTTTACGTATCAACAATGTTTTTTGGCAAATAAATATATCTTTATCTTATCTTTATCTTATCTATTATGCTTTATTCATTTCTGACTAACATTGAGAAGGAATTATAGAAAAATATATTTAAGTAAGATCTGATTATTATATTTGAAATTGTGTTGAATAAAAAGACAAATTTATTAATTCATAAAAATATTTCACATATTAATATTAAAACCTATAAAATATATTAATATCCTTATGAAACACTAATTAAGAATAAGTATACAAAAAAGCAGTATACGCACATTCGGTTTGTCAAATTTTGTAATGAATATTTTGATTAATTTTATAATTACATCAATGCCTCAAATTAAGTATGAAAGAAGTGGACTTTAGCACCTTTAGTAAGGATTTACAAATAACATGATAGGTATCTAACATAATTTAAAAACTAGTTTTTTCGGCTAATAAAATCGTCGACCTGACCACAACCATTTATGAAAAATGTCCAACTCGGTCAGTGGTCGAGATTTGTATGATCAAGTACCTTAGACTTTTTTGACTACGGCCCACTACTGAATAAAAGAATCTGCGACAAGTTTTAAGACTATTTCTCATCATCGATCCAGCGATGTTACTTTGTCTTTAACATATCACAAACTATTTCTACACATTTGTTCAATTATAGGGTCTGAGACCCCACAAAACTGTTATGAGAAATCTAGGCGATTTCACTTCGCTGATACCTTGACGATATTTTTATTCTATAGACCAAGTGTCAAACTTTGTGGTTTCGCAAAACTTTTGTATTTCTCCAACCAAACGGAAGAAGTGTTCTCCAGAGAACTATTTCTAGGTTAGAACTTCATTACATAAGAAATCTAGCTACATCTCCACTAGATAACCTTGTAAGACGTATTTCACATTACCGCGACCGATCTGGTCCATATTTAATAGGACTTTCTGATCTAACTTCAACGAAGGTATTTAAAATAATTGGTCAAGTGCGTGTCGGGACACGAACAATGTAGGGTTCCGAAAGGTACCTATCCTGTAGAAATGCGGACACATGAACTTACATTTACTTCCACTTTTATATAACTAATGAAAATAACCTAAGTATATACCATCATAGAATGGAAATTGTTCCTACGAATATTTTTCATACTAAAATCAATTTTGTAAGTTTATCGTCTATTACTCATTAACGTGTAAAGTCTACATAGCCGTGATAATTTTCCTTTTAAATTCATTATATTTGCTAGTTATTATAATTTGTTTCATGTATCCACCCTCCACCATTTTCCTGTTCGAGGGGGGGGGACACTTGACTCTAACAAAATTTATCACTTTAAAGTTAAATATTTCGTATACGGATCCCTAAATCAAAAAATGTTCTTCAGACACTCATAATATTTTTTAAAGACCTATCAAATGATACCCCACACGATGGTATAATCGAGAGAAAAAAAAATCATCCCCACTTTAGGTGTAGGGGAGGCCCCCTAAAAAAAAATATTTTTCCTAATTTTATTCTACAATTCGCTCCGCATAACAAATATGTATATCTCTACCAAATTACAGTTTTCTAGTACTAGTAGTATCTGAGATTAGCCGCAGACAGACGGACAGACGGACGGACAGACATGACGAAACTATAAGGGTTCCTTGTTTACTTCGGAACCTTTAAAACTTCAAAAACTTTAAATTCTCATAGACTAAGTCCACAAAGAGGTTGTCGTCATACCCTCCATGGATGTCATCTTAGGCGTTAGGACCTCATTATATAGGAAATCTATTAAATATGGACGGACCTTTCATAGACTTTTTGATCTCATTTCAACAAAGATTTTTCAAAACCTTAAAAATACCACAAACTAAGTCCACAAAGAGGTTGGCATCATACCCTCCATGGACGTATTCTTAGGCGTCAAGATCTCATTACACAGGAAATCCAGCGGCATGTCTACCAAGTAACCTTGGATGACGTCAATCTTCATATTGGCGAGCGCCTTATCTTTGTGCCATAGATTTTCAGAATTATCTTCATTGTATTTCTTCAGTTCCGCGAACGTGTGGACCGAATTCGTTGGTATCGTGTGAAAGACCTGTAAAAAAAAGTAAGCATAATTTTTTTTCTAAATACATGTCACTAAACTGATTTTAACTATAACTTTTTAACTATATATATTTTCATACCGAAGAAAATTTGTTTAATGAATATTGCGTTCAAATATTCTACCAGATGTCAGCACGTGCGAGTAAGTACAGACATCTGTCAGATGGTACAACGCTGTCAATGTCGATGTGTCAAATTCAAATGACAGTATTATACCATTGGCAAAAGTGCGCCGATTACGCGCCAGCCCTCGTTCAAGTATCAGTGATGTCTAAAACGAAGTGCGGGGTGGGGTGCGGTATTTGAAATGAGTGCGGAGCGGTGAGCGGCCGTTCTGTACGTTAGTACTATTACATATTCTGTGGTGAAAGTTTGGTTGTTATACCTCTTCATAGATGGCAGTGTTCTGCGCCGAGGTAATCCTCCACATGTTGTAGAACTGTTCGTAGCATGGGTCGTCGATGTACACTCGCCCAAAATGTATGGAACTGCTGTTTTTTTTTTTGAGATTTCAGAGTCGGTCCCATACAAAAGATGCTCATATTCATGAGTACTTTCACCCCTAGGAAGGTTGTTTACACATCATCCTTTATATTGCAAAGCAAAAGTAAAGTTGTTATACCCCTTCATAGATGGCAGTATTATACCTGCTCCAGGTCTACTTCCATGAGTCTCAGGTGTTCCCGGAACAGTTGTTAGACTTACCTCTTCATAGATGGCAGTGTTCTGCGCTGAGGTACTCCTCCACATGTTGTAGAACTGTTCGCAGCACGGGTCTTCGATGCTAATGCCAGCTTGCTCCAGGTCTACTTCCATGAGTCCCAGGTGTTCCCGGAACAGTTAGACTTACCTCTTCATAGATGGCAGTGTTCTGCGCCGAGGTACTCCTCCATATGTTATAGAACTGTTCGCAGTACGGGTCTTCGATGCTAATTCCGGCTTGTTCCAGGTCTACTTCCAAGTCCCAGGTGTTCCCAGAACAGTTAGACTTACCTCTTCATAAATGGCAGTGTTCTGCGCTGAGGTACTCCTCCACATGTTATAGAACTGTTCGCAGCACGGGTCTTCGATGCTAATGCCGGCTTGCTCCAGGTCTACTTCCATGAGTCCCAGGTGTTCCCGGAACAGTCGCTTGCGTAAAGCGCCGGCCACCTTCCCGCAAGGGAATGCTGAGCCGTTCATAGTGCCGTCTATGAATTGTTCGTCCTGAAATCCAAATGTATGAATGAAAAAACATTTATTTAAGTAGGTACCTAACGAGAACTCATATGTTAGTAAACTTATGCTATGTAAGTAGTAAATATTATAAATGTGGAAGTGTGTTTGTTTAGTTAAGTCCTTCTACGCCAAAACGGTTGACGTGATGTTATGTGTGGAGATGGTTGAAGGCTACTTTTTGCCATGGGTGACACCTAGTTTAATTCATAAAATTTAAGTATCCTTTTAACATTAAATAGGTCATCATCATCTCGAGTCGAAATGGCACAAATTATATTTTTTCGACCAGTATTTGGCCACTTCCACCGCTCTATCGTTGGCTTCATTCAAGTCCTCCAAGGTACAGGAGGAAGGGCAGTTAGGGCAGGTTAAAAGATGAGGCATGGATTAGATGGCTCCACAGTCACAAAGGCTATCAGACTAGTACCCCCACCTGACTCGGTATTCTCATTAAATAGGTACTTTTGGTGTACCATAAAAATAAAATAAAACATTAGTTTAAAATAAAAAAAAAAACTTGCATATCTATTCCAGGAATTAATCAACAGAAATTTTTATGAAGAATCTCAACATCCCATCAAAATCATGAGACGTTGCCTTTACAAAAAAAATCCCAATTTCAAAACGTTTGCAATAATTGAGTATTACTTGGTATTTACGAAAGTAAACTTTTACACTAATTTTTATACTAATGTTATTCTTACCTGTATCAACACAGCGATTTCCGAATCCCGCTTCCCAATCATAGACCTGTCATTGATATTCGCACTGCCGCATATAATGGTCTTGTCGTCAGCTATCAACAACTTGGAATGGACATAGACCAATTCGGTGATTGGTTCCCCGTCTAGCACGGAGTGTGTGCGAAGGCCGTGGAAGGTTATGTACTGTGAGGGATCTGATACACCCGCTTCGTAGAGACGGGTTATGATTGCTTCGCGACTCCTGTAAATAAATTGGATTTCATATTTTTTTTTAAGCATATTACGGAAAACGAGCATCGGATCACCTGTTGGTAAGCGATCACCGCTGCCCATGGATAACTGCAACATCAGAGTAAAGTAAAAATGAAGGGGTTGTGATCGAGAAGTTAAGACGTGTGGTCGAAAGATCCCCGATTCGAATCCCACTCGTGCCTTGAGAGTTTGCATGCCATCTGATTCATGTGTGATAGTTTTCATATATCACCACTTGCTTCCAGTGACGGAAAACATCGTGACTAAACCTGAACATTAGCAGACTGGTTAGTTTACAAGTATTACGACAACTGCCGCGGTAGTCGTCAAGTAATGTCAGTTGCCTAAGCGATTTGAGAAAAACCTGACACCAGTATTATCTATAACATACTTACACACATATATAGTTTTAATGATATAGCATATCCGTAGAAAAAATAATAATTAATAAGAGTTTTAAAGTGGGGGAGACCTTTGCCCAGCAGTGGAACTAAATAGTTTATTTTTCTGTAAATGGTGCAATAAAGAGTTGATCTACTATGTTGTTACCTGGATATACTCTGGTAGTTCCAGTTCGTAACGATGTGTAGTCCCCGAGCGAGCCCCGACTTTGCTTTCAAACTCTCTGAAGGTCTTTCTTGCTCGCATTGCACGCATTAACCTGTTACTGTACTATATGAACTATTTTGTTACCTGGATATACTCTGATAGTTCCAGTGCGTAACGATTTGTGGTGTAGTCCTCGAGGGAGCCCCGACTTCTCCTTCAAACCCCGGCAACAGCAGCATCACCAAAAACACTCTGAAAATCTCTTTTGCTCGCACTGCACGCATTATCCAATTACTTTACTGTATAAACTATGTAGTTACCTGGAAATACTCTGGTAGTTCCAGTGCGTAACGACATGTAGTGTAGTCCCCGAGGGAGCCCCGACTTCTCCTTCAAACCCCGGCAACAGCGGCATCACTACAAATACTCTGAAGGTCTCTTTTGCTCGCACTGCACGCATTATCCTGTTGAACAGCGCTTCGCCTATCTGAAAGTGAAATATGAAATGAAGACTGGCATGAAGAATCCATTTTAACTCTGTGTAAAGTGACAAGAAAGATAAGAGAGTTTCCACGCAGTAACGGAAGCTCTGAGTGGATTTTTTCACTTATTCTTACTGTATCATGTATTCACGTCATGATAGATTTAATAAATTAATAGGATTAATTTGTGTATATAAAATGAAGACTGGCATGAAGTATCCATTTTTTATTTGTGTAAAATGGCATAGAAAGATAAGAGTTTCCATGTAGTAACAGAAGCTCTGAGTGGATTTTTTCACTTATTCCTACTGTATCATGAATTCATGATAGGTTTAATAAATTAATAAGATTCATTGTTTAAATTTTAAGTGTCTACCTATTATGGTTCCAGAGATAGAATCCTCTAACAGAGAGACACAGCGGAGGTATATAAATGAGGTTCCGTTTGGACTCTTTGGATAAGGAACCTCGTGGATGTTCTGCTCAACCGTGGCTGGGTCTATATATCTCATGTAGTACCTGGTTCCTCACGCTAGGGTTTTGTTGCGGGACAGCGTTATAAAGAACTGGTTCTCGATGTAGACGTAGTGCTGCGCCCTCGTGATGGTGTCCACGTAGGCCTCGTGGATACTCTGTTCAACCGTGGCTGGGTCTATATATCTCATGTTACCTGGTTCCTTACGCTAGTGTTGGAGCGGGACAGCGTGATAAAGAACTGGTTCTCGATGTAGACGTAGTGCTGCGCCCGCGTGATGGTGTCCACGTAGGCCTCGTGGATACTCTGTTCAACCGTGGCTGGGTCTATATATCTCATGTTACCTGGTTCCTCACACTAGTGTTGGAGCGGGACAGCGTGATAAAGAACTGGTTCTCGATGTAGACGTAGTGCTGCGCCCTCGTGATGGTGTCCACGTAGGCCTCGTGGATACTCTGTTCAACCGTGGCTGGGTCTATATATCTCATGTTACCTGGTTCCTCACGCTAGTGTTGGAGCGGGACAGCGTGATAAAGAACTGGTTCTCGATGTAGACGTAGTGCTGCGCCCGCGTGATGGTGTCCACGTAGGCCTCGTGGATACTCTGTTCAACCGTGGCTGGGTCTATATATCTCATGTTACCTGGTTCCTCACGCTAGTGTTGGAGCGGGACAGCGTGATAAAGAACTGGTTCTCGATGTAGACGTAGTGCTGCGCCCGCGTGATGGTGTCCACGTAGGCCTCGTGGATACTCTGTTCAACCGTGGCTGGGTCTATATATATCATGTTACCTGGTTCCTCACGCTAGTGTTGGACCGGGACAGCGTTATAAAGAACTGGTTCTCGATGTAGACGTAGTGCTGCGCCCGCGTGATGGTGTCCACGTAGGCCTCGTGGATACTCTGTTCAACCGTGGCTGGGTCTATATATATCATGTTACCTGGTTCCTCACGCTAGTGTTGGACCGGGACAGCGTTATAAAGAACTGGTTCTCGATGTAGACGTAGTGCTGCGCCCGCGTGATGGTGTCCACGTAGGCCTCGTGGATACTCTGTTCAACCGTGGCTGGGTCTATATATATCATGTTACCTGGTTCCTCACGCTAGTGTTGGAGCGGGACAGCGTTATAAAGAACTGGTTCTCGATGTAGACGTAGTGCTGCGCCCGCGTGATGGTGTCCACGTAGGCCTCGTGGATACTCTGTTCAACCGTGGCTGGGTCTATATATATCATGTTACCTGGTTCCTCACGCTAGTGTTGGACCGGGACAGCGTTATAAAGAACTGGTTCTCGATGTAGACGTAATGCTGCGCCCGCGTGATGGTGTCCACGTAGGCTTCGTGGATACTCTGTTCAACCGTGGCTGGGTCTATATATCTCATGTTACCTGGTTCCTCACGCTAGTGTTGGACCGGGACAGCGTTATAAAGAACTGGTTCTCGATGTAGACGTAATGCTGCGCCCGCGTGATGGTGTCCACGTAGGCTTCGTGGATACTCTGTTCAACCGTGGCTGGGTCTATATATCTCATGTTACCTGGTTCCTCACGCTAGTGTTGGAGCGGGACAGCGTGATAAAGAACTGGTTCTCGATGTAGACGTAATGCTGCGCCCGCGTGATGGTGTCCACGTAGGCCTCGTGGATACTCTGTTCCGCCGTGGCCGGGTCCAGGAAGCCGCACGACCAGCTCGATACGCTGCGGAGTACCTAAAGGCAATATACCAGGGGGTGAGCACGGATATTTGCGAGTAGTGTTGGACAATCGATTGTCTATTTTTTATTTTATTAAAGATGGGTTTGCTCTTGACCACAATCTTGCCAGAGGATAGAGATGAGGTCTACGATGTAGCGAGCTTACCCAGAAGCAGCCTATTCACTCTGGTTTTAAAGAGAATCAGGTTGTACGTGCTCGGGAACACAGACGCAGGCATGGAGTTCCAATGCGCATTAGGAATAATGATGAAAAGCGCTTGGTGCGTGCGCGGGGAATAAAAACCATGAAGGGGTGATAGCCCGCAATGCGTGCGTCTATCGATTATTAGATAGTGGAAGAAATAATCTAAACTATCGATACTATCGATTATATCGATTTCTGGAATACTATCAATTATAATCTGCAATACCTGGCAATAAAAAAAAATATTTGTATTATAGAACTTAGTGTGGTATTTCGGAGTAATAATGACAACTAATAACTAATGACCTGACAAGAAGCCGGCGTGATATCGACGTTGAGCACTTTGTCCAGGTCCTGCAGCGGCCGGATGTTCGCGTACGACTTCGGCAGCAGGTACGGGTAGTTCGGGTTTTGTCTGCAAATTTACGCAAAAGTTAATAGTGTTCAATACATTTTAGGGGAGAGATCAGATCAGTATTCTAAGAGCTGTTTGGATATGTTTTTAAGAAAACCGCGAAAATAGCATTAAAATGTATCCTGAAACTCAGAAAGCTGAGCTGAGTAGCGCTTAGAATGCTAATCTGATCAGTTGGGTGTGTATAGCGATCTGGATGTCCTCTATTCTATCCCTGGATGGCCATCATCAGAACACAGCTCGGATCAATCCTGGCGTTGAACCAAGCTTTCAAAGATCGTTTGTATGAAAAATTTGTCTGACCACCACTGTATTTGATGAAAAAGACACGTGCCCATACTATTTTGTAAACGTTGTTTTTTACGTTAGGATGGCCCAGGACAGAGGTTGGCGTAGCTGTTGATGATGATGATGAAACGTTATTTTTACCACTTTTGGGATTTTTTTGATAATAAAGCCAAGTAAGTGCTCAAAAGTGGGGTAAAGCATTCACTTCCATATACACTTATAAACAACGTCTTAATTCCAACAACTCACCTAGACTTCTCTTATTTGATAGCTCCTTGCACCAATACGCCGACGTCGTCGTGTCAAGTAATTCTCAGCTTTATAAAGTTACACACAAAGTCTAAAATCCAATAACGCACCTAGCCTTCTCCAGTTTGATGGCGTTCCACCGCTGTATGAAATGTCTGGCCACGTCCCGCGCGGCCGCACCTTGCACCACTACGCCGACGTCGTGCCAAGGCATTCTTGGCGTTGTGCTTCTGTCTACTAAGTCTGAAATGCAATGGCAAAATTGGACGTAAGATACGGGCTGAGGTATGCGGTATTTTATCAACTGTCTGAGACATTTTGAATACATATCTTATTATAGTATTTTTACACGACTGACCAAAAAATGAGTGTTATGTTTTCAGGGTTCATGGATGTAAGTATGTATGTATGTAAGTTTCTTTATTCCACCATAAGTCCTGAACGGCTTAACAGATTTTGATGTAAGAGGTATTGTTAGATTCCTTGCATTACTCCGAGTGACATAGGCTAAGTGAATTGTCAGTCGTGTTTTTTATTTTGAAATAATTAGCTTGTTGTTATAACAGTATAGTTACATTATACGTTGTAGACTAAACAGAAGTTTAATTATCTAACTTTGCTTTCAAGGAATTCAAATATTAACAAGAGCAAAGTTAAAAAAAAACTTTTATTTTTCGGTCAATCAATGGAATGCATCAAAATAACATCCTAATCCTAACTAATATTATAAATGCGAAAGCGAGTTTGTTTATTTATTTTTTATTTGTTACCTCTTCACGCTTTATCAACTGAACCAATATTCCTGAAATTTCGCATACACAGAGTTAGAAGTATTGAGAAGGACATAGGATACCTTTCATCCCGGGAAAAAGCACTGTTCCCGTGGGAAATTTACGCGGGCGAAGCCGCGGGTAAAAGCAAGTAAAAAATAATTGGCATCAAATACTCACCTACAAATGGCAGATCTAAATTATTGAAGTCCTTAACGATAAAATTGACGTAATCCTTCCCTATCCAAAGCTTTGAGTTTCCTTCTATCCCCTCCAACGCGTCCTTAGTACTTTCCGTAATTACCCTCCCTTCTTCTACTTGCGCAAGCGGCGTCGGTTTACTAACACTTTTACTTCCATCTTTAACCGGAATCCCAAATGCTTCGGTTAATAACACTTGATCCGTCGACAGAGCATATTTTTCAGCCTTTTTCCTTTCATTATTATCGAACTTCTGTTCATTCCTTTCTTCTTCGAACGGTGGGTAAATAATACTGATAATATCTTTCCCTCTGTTGGTGATTTTGTTTAAAACGTTTCGTTTTTGGACTTCGGGAGAGTCTTTGTCTATGGTATCTTGGGGAGAGGTTATGAGGAGTTGGTCCCCGGGTTGTAATACTGGCAGGGCTGGTTTCGCTTCCGACTGTGTGTCGGTATCCGTGTCTGTTTGTGTGTGCTCTTCTTCTGTTTTCTTTTCTTGTACTGTAACGCTGAAAAGTTTCACATTTCATCAGGATTACTTTTTCGCTTTTTTATCTGCACACTGCTACTGCTCGACATAGGCCTCCCTTTTTTGACGCCACTTACTACGGTCCTGTGCCAGTCTCATCCATAGCTTTTCCGTTACGCAGACAATGTCATCTGACCTGGCTGATGAATACGTAGCCAGAGTACTATCATAACTTATGATTATTTTTTAATATTTTTTCACTATTTATATTTACTTTAGGATTGAGTTCTCCCTTTGATTAATTCAGATCTAGTATCCTAACTAATATTATAAATGCAAAAGTGAGTTTGCTTATTTATTTGTTTGTTTGTCTATGGTCAATGTTAGAGAGGCCATAACTCTTCACGCTTTAACTACTGCACCAATCTTCCTCAAATATCGTATACGCTTAGTTAAAAGTACTGAGAAGGACATAAGGTACCTTTCGTCCCGGGAAAAGTACTGTTCTCGAAGGAAATTCACGCGGGCGAAGCCGCGGGCATAAGCTAGTTTCAGATAATCAGAATTTTATGTCATGCTGACATTAGAATAGAACTTGATGTATCTTGGTAAGTGAAATCTTATCCCTAACTAATATTATAAATGCGAAAGTGACGCTGTAATACTCACTCGTTCAAGCTGATGACGAGATCTTTGGAGATCCTCGCCAGCTCCAAGGCCGCTTCGAGTCCGTTCCCATGGGGAAGGTATAACCCACTACCGGGAGAACTCGACGTTTTCTAGATTTCATTAATAATATCTGTTTTGTCGTAAAGTAATCTCTTATACTCACTCGTTCAAACTGATGACGAGATCCTTGGAGTTCCTCGCCAGCTCCAAGGCCGCTTCGAGTCCGTTCCCGTGGGGAAGGTATAACCCACCACCGGGAGAACTCGATGTTTTCTTTTTGGATTTTATTGAGGTTTTCGACTGCGCTATATTGCCGAGGTCTGTTAACCTGAAAAAATAATTTGTGTGAAATATCGCGTTCAAATATTCCACCAAATGTCAGTAGGTTTACGTACAACGCTGTCAATGTCGATGTGTTAAATTCATAGACTTAGTAAAAAAGAGTAACAATATATATACAAACAGTAGTTATGCGGCTGGTCGACATGTTTTATCACTATTGTTAGTACGCGCAGGCCGCCATCTTTATGCCAAATCCTTTGTCGGCGCCGTCTATAGGTATGCACGATTTTTTTTAGGTATTTGAGTGGAAGCGGGGAGGCCCAGCAGTGGGACACTTCAATAGGCTAGAAAAAAAAATGTCATGCCTATTCTTTTTTCCTTCGTCTGAGGTCGAATTTGACACATCGACATTGACAGCATTGACTATAATCGCCAGTAGTGCCAACTAGTGAGCGTAAATGCGATAATCCTCATTGGGTACATGGTTTTGGAGGTCCAAATAACTTTCAATATAGTGTTCCATAATTATTATTTACAATCACAGAAATAAATGCCGGCTACCGATATGTTTCAGTACATGTTACATCACTATACTTATACTTTATTTTTTTTAGTTATAAGTTACTTTGTGTATCCGGAAATGTGATCTCGTGTGCTAATAAAGTATTCTTGTCTTGTCACTATTTAATTAGCTATGACGTAAGATTTGACACTGTGGAGGCTGCAGGTTTAGCCAAAGTTTCATTTGATTCGTAGCGATACGTTATCTAAGTTAGTAATCGCTTCGACAGATGACAAAAACAATTTTCTTCCGTCATCAAAGCGAAAACGAACGTCAAATGTATGGAAGTTAGCGATAAAACAGTTCGTTACTCTATGGTTTCGAATAGTTTTCTCTATGAACTTGCGATGACGATGGCGATAGACCACGTGATTTAGCGTTACCTTATGCCCTCCCATACATTTTAGCGTTTGCGAATTTCGATTTCGATATTAAAATCTGACTTCGTCTAAAGGTCCTGATCTGCGTGAGCTGGGAGCGGTCAACTGGCAAGCCACCGCGCAGAATAGGAGTCTATGGCGCTCTCTCGTATCGGAGGCCAAGATCCACTTTGGGGTCACTGAGTCAGCGGAGTAAGTAAGTAAGTAAGTATGACGTAAGATTGGTGGCATGTTCGGGGCGTGCCTTGTGCAAAAATTGACACGGTGATTCCTTAGCGCAATCGCGTCGCGATTCTAGGTACCTTAATTTATTTCCGTGTTTACAATAATAATAGAAAGTAGGATAATATTAGTAGGAGGGTTTTAGGTACGGGATTGAAGCGGTGGTGGCCAAGTTGTAATGACACCCCGTGAGGTTGGATAGGACCCGGGTTCAAATCATACCTGTGTCACATGAGTTTGTAGACCAATCTGACTCATGTATGGTAGTTTTCTCATAGATCACTGTTGTGTACTCGGTGAAAGACAATAGAAATACATACACATAACGGCAAGGTTGCGTGCCCCGCCTTCGCACGCAACTGTTCATCACAACCAGCTCTTACTGATGATCCACCGTACTTACTAACTAGTCACTAATCCTGTAACATTCCATGCCCATAGGCACCGGTCCGTACAACACGACGGTACTGAATAGACTGAGTTCCGGCACGACGCGGACGCCTCGCTCTATGGTAGGGGAGTGGGTGTATGACGTACCTCGTCATATTAATACTTTGCACATACACTACAATCACCACCTGCTTCTGGTGAAGGAAAACATCGTGAGGAAATCTGCACATTAGCTGACTGTTTAGTTTACTAGGTGTGTATACGGCTACTGCCGGTACTAGATGGCGGTAGTCGTAAAAACCATGTCAGATGCCTTTAAGCGACTTAAATAAAATCTGACACCAGTGTTAGTAATAACACACTCGATAAGAAGAAGGAGGGTCGTAAGTACCTGTGTTTATGGTCGTCCCAGCGGCCGTAACAGAGGTCAATGCCCCCGACGAAGGCCACAGTCTGGTCAATGCAGACGATCTTCTCGTGGTGCGCCCAGAACAGTACTCCTGCTCTCGCGTGGTCTGGGTGACGGAAAACCTAGTTACGATAAATTGTATTACGTACAGCACTATTACATACAGCATTTGGCACGAAATAAGACTCTACGCTTACGCTTCTTCTTCTTCTTATTTAAGAGCCGCGCTCTTGTCGGTGGAGTAAACGCAACACTTCTCTGTTCTCGGCTTTATGCTTAAGGTCTTGATACGCAGAAACGAATAAATAGATGTTCTTGGAGGTGCGGTTTGCGGGGGGAACGGGAATATGGTACCGTGCACCCGCGCATTCCCCCCGCGAGTCTTACATGCGCAGTCGACGCCATATTGGGTCTAGTTTCCTGCCGATACCTGTACTAGTATTAGATGCTGAAAGAGATATGCTGAAAATTAAAGAATGGATTCCACTGGTGTACGTACATCTACCATTTGATTACTGCTTAAACTAAAAATAACGTGTCTAATCGTAAATCTGGATATTATGGTGCTCCCATACTCGCAGTTATAAAATGTTATAAACATTTGTTGCCTCTCTTACACTTATGTTAAAAGTTAATGAAAAAAAATACAGCAAATATCATACATTTTATCACTGCCAGTGTAGGAGCACAATTACATACCCTTGCTGGTCCAATCACAGCACACCGCTAGTGACGTACAGTGTTTATAGGGTTGGGCAATCTTCGATTTGCCCGTCTAACACTAGTTTGATTTTTGCCTCGTATTGATACTTTAACGAGGTTTTGACTATAGATGCAAGTTCTTTAAGCCCATTTTTGATTATATCTCCACCTTTTGTAGTTATGACTAATATATAAACGGCCAGAAAAAATATTGAATTACTTTTTTAAGCAAATCATTTTTTTTTTTACGAAGATTACTATGCTATCATCATCTAGGGGGCTCAAACCCAAGCCCCCTCGTCTACATACATAGCGAGTTAAAAACAAATTACCTTGATATTTTCGCCGACCAATCTGGTCTTACTGTAGTAACTGTTGATACCAATGGCCATTTCCACTTCCTTGTACAGCATTATAAAGATTTTGACGCCTTGGGCCTAAAATAATAATATATGAAGAAATCAAAAATATTCTTCCACGTTTTTAAACTTATTTATTGTAAGGTCACACAGACAAATAAAGATATGTATAAATCTGGGATGCTTTTTAATAAAGTATCACTATAATTTTTTTTTTAGACGACGCTTGATTGCTCACTTGTTACCAAAACAAATCTTAATCCCAACTAATATTATAAATGCGAAAGTGAGATTATTTCCTATATATATATTTATATTTTATATTGTTTATTTCCTCTTCACGCTTTATCTACTGAACCAATCTACCTTAAATTTCGCATACACATAGTTAGGAGTACTGAGAAGGACATAAGGTATTTTTTATCCCTAAATTTCCACGGGAGCGGAGCTACGCGGCACAACTAATAATTTATATTTACAGTAAATAGGTCCCAACTCACCGCTTTCCTCTTGAGTATAGTATCAAGCCGCCAGTAGTTACCGTTGAGCGCGGGTCTCTTCATATATATCTCTGGGCTGAGCCACCAGTCGGCGATGTATATCTCCTGTCTCGCCAGCTCCATCGCGTCTGCTACCGCTGAGAGATATGAGGAGCCGTCTACGAGGGTCCCTACTGGGGAGGCCGCGCGAGGGGGCGCGAAGGAATGGTGGAGGTTTGGTTGCGTGAAGTCGCGAGCTGTATGTATAATTTCAAAATAAATTATACAATATTTTTTTTTTTTAAATTGATGGTCAAATTAGTGATGAAAAGTAAAAAAGCTACCTCGAAATAACCAAGTAAGGGAAGGCGTGGCGCGCATTTAATAATTTACTAATGCTTATGCATGAAGTCCGCCCATTGTACTTTTACACCAGTATTTTGTGCAATAGAGTTTAAATAAATAAAATGTTATAAACTAGCCACGCCGCAGGGCTAAATGTAAACGAAATATTATCGGTATAAAAAGTTTTCAGGTTTTTTCTACCCTTGTACCAAATTTCATAGAATTCCGTCCAGTAAATGTCGCGTGAACAAAAACAAAAAAAAAATACACATCCACACACATACAAACTTTCACATTCACAATTTTATTAAGAAACGAAAGTTTAAAAGATTTTTTTACAGGTTTTTGTTACACCTTCAATCATTCATTTATTCAGTATAATTTGGTACACAGTTAAGGAAGGGAAGTTACAGTTAAGGTAATTTCCCTTACTTAAGACAACAGGAATAGAACACCAGGGGGTAGTTATAATTTTAAGAACGATACATTCCGCCATACACACCGCATTTTGGTGGATTATGGGAAGCACATGTACCTACCACTCTGATTAGCCACAGTCTTGAGATACTGTATCCACTCTTTGCTTTTCCTCTTGGTCCAACACTTGATGACCATCTGCCGGCTGTGATTGAGGATCTGAAGACCGTGGTTCATTCCAGTTGAGTACATTCCGCTGGAGACTTCAAACCTGGATTGTTTTGTGATAATGATCGGTTAGCGATGCAGAAATTAGCACAATATCTTATGCATGCAATCTAACTAGTAAGGCTTTGGTGGTGGTATTTTTATGGTATGTTTTATACTCTTTGCAATGAGTATAAAGAACTTTATAAAAATATAGCTTTATGTCAGGTAAAGGAGCAGTGGACGATTTTGATTAATTTAGTAAAGATGGCTGAGCAGCTGAGACAAATGAAAATAGACTTTAATACAATGTTTTTATGGTTCTATTTACCAGGTAAGCCAATTATTATATACAGACTCCTGTTTTTAGATCACACACATATAAATTTTATTAAAATAAAATGAATTCAATGAATCAACGACACATAAAAACCAGTCTAGGGTTATTCGATTTAGCACGATTTGTTCTCTTACTTACACTCATATTTAACATGTTATGTGCTGCGTGAAATAAAAGAAACATATAATTAGGTCGTGTATCATACAAAATAGCACCATACCATAAAATGGTATATATAACAATATTATAAATGCGAAAGTCTGTCTGTTGTAGCGTTACGACCCTAGGTGAACTAGGATCGCAACGCCAATGATTAAAAAAATTGAATGGCCATTCAGGGAAATGGCAAATATTATCATTTCAAGTTATGTGGCCTTTCAAGTATGTGGTCGTTCGAACGAAGCCTTTTGGAATTTTGGAAATGTAATAAAAGACCAAAAGTTGTAACAGCTGTTTACGCTAAAGCCTCAATATGGCTGAATAATTGGACTGTACAACCGAACTAATATAACATAGAAGAGTAATTGTCTAAGTTCTGTTGGTAGTGTCATGGTCAAGTCACGTGTCGACCAATTGCCGGCGAATCCGGTTATCTAGTAGGCCGTCATCGGTGTGTCATGCATGCAATTATTAGTCTTAATAAAGTAAACTATGTATTTTACTTTTGCTTATGCGTTTATTTTTCAATAAATACATATTAAAAAAATAAAATAAAAAACAAGCTTTAAAATATACATATGAACACATATCCTCTCTTAAAATATAATAATGGAGACACCATTTTCATAAAATAAAATGTTACAAAACACGGTCAAAAGTCTACCGTTTATTTGTATTAATAAGTGTTTATCGAAAGTTATTTTATAGATAAACATGATAAAATTACCTCGATAAGAATTAAAAATTGACTAAAAAGAGCGGAGAGTTTCGTGCACTGAATATCTGTCCCAATCCTGCTGGATATAAAGTTCACTGTAAACTGGCACACACTACAATATGATTGAATGAATTAACACTTTATTGTACAGTGCACCAAATAAATATAGTAACTATATAGATTCAAGATACAGTTGTCACCTAGAAATAATGTTGTATTATCAAATAGCTTTTACCCGCGGCTTTGCCTGAGTAAATTATACAAAACCTTTATCAAATTCGCTCAGAAGTTTTTGAGTTCATCGCAAACAGATAGACGCGGCGGGGGACTTTATAATAATTATAAGGATACACAATGTGTGTCTGCT